>FTPT01000238.1:0-24838 GCA_900156845.1 Coprinopsis strossmayeri
GTAGCGAGGCATGTCTTGTTTAATACAAGGATTGTGAAGGTTCTAGATGGAGACAGCAACTTGTAGAGTCTTCATCAGAGTCCATATCAGCTTCGAGAACAAGATTTCCCGGCAAGCTTTGGTGTAGCCTAATGTCCTGTTCCAAGTTTCTATGCCGTTATCATTCTCGTCATTGATTAAGATGCAATTCATCGCCCTATAGAGTCTCGAAAATCACCAAAAGATAAAACGTAATGAAACGAATAGATGAATGTCCGAGAATAAAACCTTCCAGCTCGTCCCGCGAGGTGTGGTGTACAAACAGAGACAAACAGTCTCAATTTGGTGCCCATCGGTGCCAATGTGGGAACAAACAATCTACAAACTTGAGTGAGTCGACACACAGCTACGGGAGGATTATTCCTTTCCACCTTTGCGAGAAACGAACCTGCAACTTGCCAAGGTCCATTATTTATATCTTACCTTATTCCAATTTTATTACATCAACGTCGCAGTGGACTCCGTCCGCGCGATGTCATCCCACATAATACTACGCTATTCCTACGAGATAAATAAAATACAGAGCACAATGTCCATGACCCATCATAAATATCATACAATGCGTGAAGAGAAACGCTAAAACCTGTTCGGCGTCTCTGAAGTTGGATCTTTCCGAGGCTGCGGGGGATAGGCATTCGGAGGGTACTCGATATGCTCTTCCCGATGTGGGGTTTGTTCTACTGGACCTTTGGTATCGCTGATACCAGAGTTGGGGGTGGTAGGAGCCTTGTAAGAGTAGGATCCTCCACGCGTAAGGGTGACGGTGTCTGCACGGGTTTCTTGTTGCCCTGTTACTGTGTGTCGGAACGCAACAGGGAGCATAGCCGCGTTCTTGATGTTGGTCGCCAGTACCGAACCATTCGTGAACATCGATTGCGAGAAAACTCCAAACTTCGTATGCCTGAAGACCCGACAGGCCATGATGTTGATAAGCATAACGTTGGGCGCGCTGAATATCGTTCGATATGTTACAGGTAGAGACGACATATAGATCATCACCACGGTGAGGAGATTGGAAAAGACGGTAACCCTGAATACTATGATAAGCATCGCCTGTGATCAAAAAAAGTATCCAGAAAGAGCTTACATGTAGTAGGCTTGTCCATCTTTTAAAAGTGCTCGAGATACACCTGGAAGGTAATCCCCCTTGAACGTCTCCCAAAGGCCGCGCTTTTTATGGACTGCAATATGAGAAGTAGCTGCAAGTCGATAGGTGATGGCAAGAAAGACCGAGGTGTCGTACACCAGCGGTATTATAGCGGCTGCGCCAATGTAGGCTTCAACTTTGGCATTTATGCAATAGTCCGTTGGGCCAATGTTCTGGCCGACCACGCCGAAGCCGACTGTCAAGGTTCCTCCGACGACGCACAGCCAGAAAAGGAAGAAGGAAATAACGACCCATTTCTTTCCTTCATATACGATCCGCACTCGGAAGAAGAAGAGCAGTGCCGATAGTGAAACCGAAGCTGGGTAGAAGGCCCCGAGGCCTTTCTCGTTTTTGAAGCAATTTCCAATAGGGCCGGCTAAGGAAAATCACTCAGGGGCTGTCAAGGACATAGACACCTCCTCAGCACTTACTGTAGTAGATCGAGCTCCAACACACATATATCAAAGAGCAAAACCTGCAATAGATTGATCAGATGAGCTATGAGAGCCCTGCCTACATTACCGCTCACCGGGATAGAAAGTATGTCACAGTCGGTAGGCGAATCCTATATCGCGTTACAAGCTTCCAATCTTCCGAAAGGTTGTTGATAACATCCCAAATTAAGATCTGGAGGAATTCGTGTGTTTGCATCCTAGGATAAGCCGCTCAAGAGGAAGATGTACGCACAGCTAATGTTCCTACAATGATATGACCTGCTACTGCCGTTTGACGACCGATATCAGGCGGTAGATACGCTGTGTGCGCCAATGGATTAAGAATCGGGAAACCTGTATCTGGAAAGCCATCAGGAGCCGCTGAGCTTGCCATGGCCTCGGAAGGGGTGTCGGAATGTCGCTCAAGGACGGTGGGCGGAAAGCTAAGTAGAGGCGAGATAGACCAGGTAACGAACACTGGTGGCGGTGGTGAGGGACACGCCAGAGATCCAATCCAACGGGCGACACTATAAGGGAATCTTTCAAAACACCATTGACACACTGGATTAAGTGTTAAAGTGGATTGAGTCTCATAAACAGCGATACGGGCTCACGTTGCACCCAATTCCAGTGGCGCTATAATGACGGATGCGCAAAAGGAAAGACTGTCAGTTAGACAGTTTGTCAATCGGTGTTAGGTCGTAGCAGCGGAGAGAGAGAGCGGTCCTCTTACCCCTTAGCCTACAGCCCTCCAGTTTCATAACCAGGTCTTTTGAGGGTGTCCGCACTAGTAGAAAGTCCTAGTTTGCCTCCGGTTGGTTAGGCTTTGATGATGCGTTTCCACTTGGTTTCACCCAGAATCAACCAGAAGTTGGGGTGTTTGATGTTTCGTGCCGGCGATAGTGCTGCCCTACGATGGACAGGAGCAAGAAGGCCCTCTAATGCCCGCTACTCAATTACATGCCCCCTCACGACATATGTCTCTATCCGATGCCTTGACGTAGGGCATCGGCACTAGGTGGCACCATCCTGGATGTCGTGCGTAACCAATTTAGAGAGAGATATCATCCGGGCGTTATATGGTGGATCCCTTCAAACATTGCTATAGAACGGGGACTAGGATCCGTCACGTTCAGCTTTTAAAAGCCCTAAATGGTCATGGGTTACGGGATACCAATCAGCCAACGCCCCCATACAACGGTAGTAAATCGTACCAGACTGCTTGTCAGATGTCCAGAGGTATTGCATACTGCGGGGAAAGCGGGATTGAACTAGCACTGATGAGGAAAGAGCCACTGCATACCCCAGGTACTACTTATCTTCATCTGGCTATGCTGGGAAAACAGCGTTCCATATAGTGCTATGACGAGGCAACGGCTTCTTGGCTGGGGCAATTTACCCTCGGGCTAATATTAGGTAGAAGATCAAAAGATCAAGGATAGCCTGAGCTGCTTCCTCACTATACCTACGGAACAAACAAATTTTGATTGGATATGTGGATACATTTAATTGACTGTGAACTTGCACTAGTTAGTCCCAATGGCCTTCAAATTACCTGGCAATCTGTGGGCGCTGAAAGGAGATACCATATGCCTTAGTGCAGAGACAGCGGACAAGACCCATTCCCGACTAGGTCAAATATTTGATCTGTCATAGGTGACTCTCCACAGCTCTCCACCGTGACTGTCGCTCTAGTAATCTTTCGATGTTCATGGGTTCAAGAAGTACTCAGTCGTCTGCATAGATTACCTTATAATTTATACCGCTCAACGAACGGTAAATCGCCGCCGCCTGGGCACGACGTCGACAGTCTTCTGTGGAAGAAAAGAAGATTCTTGCAGCTATGCTCCGCAATGTCGCCATCAGGATGAAAGGAAATAAGCATTTGATTGATATGCCCAAGATGATCACTGTAGGATTGCAGGGTAACATAGAAAGCGAATAATTAGTGTAACATGTCTAATGGATATCCGATCAACAACCACTCTAAAACTGGCCCGACTTCTCAAACCCGACGGGTTCGCGTCTTCGAACATTCTTGGTAGCTCGTTTGGATCGCGCTCTGATCTTCTCTCCATAGTAGTAGAAGACGAACGGCATGGGCGCGATAGCCAGGGCGACCAAAGCGAGAAGAAGACCAGCGTATTGGAAGCCCATGTTGTGGAACATCTGGTTAACGAACAAAGGGACCATGGCACCAATTTCGGAACGCAGGAAGGTCTTCGCAGCCATGGCTGTTGCAGCGAACGACGAATACGAGTCGACAATGTAGGAGTTTGCTGAGACGTAAAGCAAAATCATTGCGAAACCGAACACTGTGCCAGAGATACAGACACCTAATGACCAGTGATGAGGGGTAAACGACGTTATCCGCGCGAAGAGACCACTCACCGATCCAGTGGACATGGGCGTATGCTCCAGTGAAAGCGAACATGAAAAGAGCCGAGGGCATGATACTATAGGCATAGTCAATAACTCTAATGCGCGTGGGGAATTTGAAGGGAACTTACAATGCTCCAGCCATCATAGGATACAGCCGTGCCTCGGGATACGATCCGTATTTCGTGGCTTTGGCGTACGCTCTCTCGTTGAGGGGGATCAAGAAGCCAGCAGAGAAAATACCGATCTAAGCGAGGTAATCGATGATCAACGAGGCTAAAGGGCGATGTTTGTCTACTCACCATGATGCTAACGAAGGCGATACCAGTAATACCCTCACCCCATCCCCGAATTTCAGTGAAGGCGATAGGGAACGCGAAGAACATGAGGTCTTTGAATCAACGTCAGACATGTAAAAGGCCAATACATGGGTCGAAGTTGAAGACATACACAAGAGACTGTACACAAAGGACAGATCTAGTGGCCATTGTTAGCCTTTGATGGAAGGATGAAACGTCATGTATAACTCACAAATACTCATGAAAATAACGATAGGTTCAGTGAACAGCATGATGAACGGCCTAACGAGTGCGGTGATGAGAACCTCTTTGAAAGGAGGTCGTTCAAGTTCTTCCAGAGTCTGATAGGTGTCGTCGCCAGTTTCCTTCCTAAGTCTCGCGGCTTTGCGTTTCAGAATGACGGGGGCCAAGGATTCCGGAATGAAGAGTGTCAACCCCCAGGCACCGCCGACCATGATAAAGAGGACCCAATCTGAAAACCGACATTCAGTTGACGTCGAGTAGAAAAGAAAACTGAACGTACAAATCCACCTCCACCCAGCACGTTCTCCAATCCAGCCACCAATCATAGGTCCCAAGCAAGGACCAATGAACAGAGTGCCAGAGAACAGGGCCATTGGCGCACCGCGATCCCTGACATCCCAAACATCTGCGATACTGAAAACAGAACCAAGATCAACACGCAAAGTCACGAGGATAAACAAAGATTGCACATACCTTCCACCAACATTACAAACAGGTGCACTAGCAGCAATACCTGCTATCTGACGAGTAACGACTAAAGTGGCCATGTTTTTGGCGAGGGCGGATGGAAGAGTAAAAATGAAAAAGAGGAATACAGATAATGAGTAAATTGGCGTCCGTCCAAAGATTTCCGAGAGAGGAGCGAGGAAAAGCGGCCTAGAAGATAGCGTGAGGATACTATATGGGCTAGAGAATACAAGAAACACACCCAACACCAAACCCTATGACGAAGCACGTTACGGTCAAATTGGTAATTTCTTGTGTGGTGTTGAACTCTCGGGTAGGTCCTCGCATACTGAGCTACCATGAGAAAATGCTGCTCACGATCTGGGAAATCATGCTTACTCTCCAGTAATGATAGAGCTGCCCAAAGCGACAGCAAGACAAAGAACAGATGTTGAAACGGTTACAAACCTATTCAATAGGGACGATAAACAATTTGACTAAACGACGAAAGGAAAGAGGCGAACCATTTCTTGGACTTGTTCCATTCTCGAGGATCCTCTCCAGTCCCTGGCTCGAACTTCACGATTTTGAATCCCTCTTTCTGATGGATATCCGTCAGTTGGGTTACATTAACCTCAGTACCCTTCCTTTCGGCGTTGTCAAAGACCCGGGTACCCCTTGTCGAGACGCGTTCGAGGGCGTGTTGTGTCGGAGTCCTGGAAAGATCGTTCGAGGAGGTTTCGGATAGGACAAGGGGGCCTTCGCGCTCGAGTGTGCGGTACTCCTCTTCTTGGTCGGAGGTGAGAGCAGGGGGTACGGTGAAGAGAGCAGCCTCAATTGGCTCGGACGGCATGGCGATGGAACAGAATGGTCGTAAAAGAAAGGCAGTTCACCGGGTAAGGCAGGGGTCTAGAAGACCAACCAAAGATAGCAGAAGCAATTAAAGGCGAAAAATGACCTTTTATACAGCGTCGGAATACGCGATGCTATCGGCATGGTCCGCCTGAAGGTAAAGCTCAACAGTCATAGGCGGCTCAACCATAGCCCATGGCGGCATGGCCTTGATTGAACAACAAACTTCCTTGACGTGGAAGCAGATAACGTAGTCCATTTTCTGTATGTAAAACATACTGTATAGCTAGAAATCTCTCAGTCAGTGGTCTCAGAAAACTGTAAATGAAGACATACCGATTTATGCACACCTTGGTGGACGAAACCAACCTGCGCCAGCCTCGACGAGGCCATCAAACTCGACAGCCCCGTTGACAGCACGTGCCGTTATGCCCAAATTTAGGCCATATGATCATATTTCTGATGGCCGAAGGCGAACTGGTTACCATAACCCGCAAATCCGACTAAATGGGTCCCCGATGTCGCAGAAGTCGTGTCGACATGAACGGATCTCGTTGTTATCTCTCTTCTGCAAACAAACATTCTTAAGGTCTCTCTGGTCTGTGATTATGAATTCTGCACATTGCCGTCTAATACTGCCGTTCGGTTTTCGTTTGTGGCTCTTACCTCTGCCCTTTTAATTCCTCGGCCAAACTTTGATGCGGAAAATGCCCCGGTCTACCCATATAAAATAAGTGTCGCCGCGACTTCTTGGGCATGACAAAAAATGTCTCCACTAGAGGCGCAATCCGAGCTACCTAACAATGACCCCAGCGCTTCTACATCTTCGTTTCCGGCTGCTTTTATGCCCTGGTGAGTCTTGTTTTGGAGCCCATTCACAGGTGTTGGAGTAATTGTAATGCATTGGCTTCGGTGCGGAGTCACTGGGGACGACACTGGCCCCAGCTCGAGCCGTCCACCGAAGGCCCTTCTCAGTGCCATGGCATTTCTCGCATTTGGAGTACCGATAGCTCGTGGAAACCGGACTTTTGTTGCTATTCGGATGGCAAATCTCACATAAGATGGTGTCTCTGGCTGTCACGAGCCTCAGTTACACGATAAAGAACTTTCACAAACGCTCGACGCGTCGCGATATCTTCCTCGCAGATCGCAGATACAGCTATACATGTGCCACATTGCTCAACCTCTCCACAACGTTCAAGACATCCGACACCTAGCATTGATTCGTTCGCTGCGACGCTAGCTCTCTTCGATTCTTGTTCCGCACTTTCCTTCAATCTCATTCTCTTCAGAAACGGTGGGGTTTTCACTTTCATTTTCACCTATCTCTATTGCGCATGAAATCCTTCACTATTACATCCCTTCAACATGCCATGGGATCTTACCTATGGGCGCTTAGTCTCGTTGGTACAAAGTGTAACGACCAGTGTAGCCTAGGATGCGATTAGTGTCTCTTCATCCATTCCGTTCGACCCTATCTGCTGTGTATACTAGTAGTTTCTGTTCATCATCCATGCAGTGTAGATCCCCCAACTTTGAAGATCATGTTCTTGTTTCTCAGAAATAGATCAACAATAGATTCACAGCTCATGATGGCTCGCCATATCAAAGAACCCTCTCAATATCCTCTTCTGGAAAAAACAACATATCTATTAAATGAAATAATTACTACATAAAGGCATGCATGCACTTGGTCTTGGTAGGTTTTGCCACTCGCCATTGCTCTCTTGGCTTTAAGCCAATAGGGCCTGGACTGCCGAGCCCCAGAGCCTGTCGTTTAATATTATTGGGTAGTAGTCTGGGTCAGACATACACGACCACATTGGGTCAAGGATCTCGGCGAGACTTCATATATGTAGCTTGGTCATACCTATCTCAAGGAAGCGAAGTACGCGGCACATCACATCACCACGGGCGCTAATTACGGCATGATCTCAGCATTTTATCGGTTATTCCGGACCCTAGGTCTGGTTTGTGTGTCCAGCTATAGATGCGCTCAAAGACGGCGCAGGGATCCGCATCGCCGCCTGCGTACACACAGCACATCCCTTGGGCCCCTCATTTAAGGGGTCATTAGCCTGGACATTTTTCTTCGCCCTGGCGGTCCACTTCCCACCCCGAAACACCAACACAGTGCCATGAATCCCAAATTCCAACTCTCCATATTTCTTGGACTGAGCGTCCTGGCGACGCTCCCTCTCCAAGCCTTCTCACATAAGCACACGTAGGTTCATCTCACTCGTTTTTAATGGCAAATTACCAACAATTTTATGGCCAGCCGAGACGTCGAAAATGACTTCGACGATTTCTCCTCGCGCGATTTCGACACCGAAGATGTCGTCAACGCCCGCGACTCAAGCCTTTCCTCCACGTTCCTGGATGCACGGGCACCAACGCCGGAGCCATTCATTTTCGGCTTAATCGCCGGCGCAATTGCCAAAGCTAAAGCCAAGAAAGCTGCGAAGAAGGAGGAAGAAGCCAAGTTAAGAGCCGAAGGCAAGCTTCCACCTAAGGAGGAAAAGAAGAAGGGCAAGAAGAAACGCAGCCTGGACATCGAGGATGATCTCGAGGCGAGGGAAGACGAGGACTTGCTGGATGCCAGAGCCATTGACCTCTTGGAAGAAGAGGCGGGTATACTAGCTCGCGAATTGTCTTACTTTGCAGATGCGTGGGTCGACGTGAGTGAACGTGGGATCGCAGAAGATCATTTGGAGGATATTTTTGAAAGAGCCTTGGAGGAGTTAGATTAATAGCCATCCTACCGAGTCTGATACAATATTCTAACAAATCCATCCTAATCCCCGGTCTTGTTCTATTTATGTCATATCGTCTCTGTTCAATGCCATCCTCGATTTTCAAAGGAACAACTTCGGAGCCCCCTTCAAGATGGGCAACACACTGTAGAGATAAGAACTATCAGAGCCGTTATTCTAGGTGGAGAAACACAGGTATAACAATCCTGATGTCAATGTCTTTATGCCACCTATGGACTGAATCGTGATTCGATAATACATATCATGATGTGCTATGTCTGTAAAAACACTGGTTATATTAGAACCATCATCGGGCTATTCCAAGGATCGAGGATCCCTGATGTCCATCTCGGATGGAAAATGGAGATGCTACAGGGCTCCATTTCAGTGTTCAGTCTGTAAGGCGCAAAACAGCCTGCCTTTGATCCCCTCGACAACCAGACTGTAATGCTTCCGTCTAAAACATGTATGAATTGTGATGCTTCGGCGCCCATCATTTTATTCTGTAGGGCCACTGTGGACGCCCTACTCAATGAGCGGCGAAAAGCTCAATCGCCATCAAAAAAAGGGTTCTCCTTGTCACACACGACGCCCATACGCCCACACAACCTACTAACCACCGGTGGCCAGCCACAGCATCCAGTAGCATAATGTGGACACTCTCAAAGCGATGCATCCTAGTACTAACCAGTGCGCGCCCGTCGCTGATTGTTGCAGCGCTAGCGAGTCGGTGATGTATCTCTGGCACCAGCGTGCACACATCTCGCTTCTTACTAATAATCAACCATTGGGGGTATTAAAAGACCCTCATATTCGTTTACCAGTGCGGCACCTGAGCTACTACTTCACTTCTATATCTTTCTAGTACCCCGGCGGTCAAGAAAGCCTCTATCTGTTTACCAATCCCTCTAACCACACAAAATGAACCCTAAACTCAATCTCTCCCTTGTATTGGGTCTCAGC
Organism: Coprinopsis strossmayeri; assembly: GCA_900156845.1. NCBI lineage: Eukaryota > Fungi > Basidiomycota > Agaricomycetes > Agaricales > Psathyrellaceae > Coprinopsis > Coprinopsis strossmayeri. Next base: position 9,557 of record FTPT01000238.1, read on the forward strand.
GTCCTGGCGACTCTTCCATCCCATACAGCTGCTCATAAGCATACGTATGTTCCTCGCTCCTCAGTTTAATCTCCATAAACCAATCCATCTAATATAATATTCGATGTTACAGCCGAGACCTGAACACCGACACGGGTGACCTCTCCGCCCGCGCTCCTGCTCCCGACGCCGAAATCTTCCTCGAATCTCTCAACGCACGTACCATAGACCCAACCTCCGCCTCCTCTTCTCCCCTCCTCAGCAAACGCGAACCCTTTTTCGGACTACTTTTCGGCGGAATCAAAGCCGCCGTCGACGCCGGAAAAGCAATCTCGGACGCGAAAAAGGCCAAGACAGAACAGCTCCGCGCACAAGGTAAACTTCCGCCTCCAAAGCCAAAAGCGACCAAACCGAAGAAGAAGGGGAAGAGAAGCTTGGATGGTTTGGATGACTTTGAAGACGTTTATTCCAGAGAGGAGTTGTACGAAATGGCGCTGGATGCAAGGGCGTTAGATGTCTTTGAGGACGAGGCGAGTAGATTTGTAAGGAGCGCTCAAGATTTCGTGGAGACATACATGGACGCTACTGAGCGTGGATTCTCATCGGAGGCATTGGAAGATATTTTTGAACGGGCGTTAGATGATCTGGATTAATTAATACGATCTTTCATGTACCTTGAGACTCCCCATCTCTTGATTATCTACTAATTATATTATCTGTATTTGATCCTGTGCTTTCTATGATACCGCTGCTAAAACTGAGCTTTGTACCGCAGTAAGACCGAGAGATTGAGACAGCAGCAAAGCCAAGTCCGACTCGGACGTCGAACAAGCCTAAAGTTCGAACCTCGCCACTCCTTCTCCTTTTCTTTTATTTTCACGTTCACCACTGAGCAACTCTATGTTATTTACGTCAACAAACCAGAATACAAAATATGACAGTGTTCCTACACTGCCATACACAGCTTAATCAATAATCAAGATGTCCTCATCGTGGCCAACCGCGTTCGCAAGGCCCCTTCATCATATTCCTGTTAACTTCGAATGTTCAACAACAACGCCGGAATCCGAGCCCGCACCTCCCACTCTACGACAAAAGAACTTTACCTAGAGGGATAATCAGGTGGACAATCAAAGAACAGGCTGATTATCCAAGGAACCAAGAAGCCATCTCAAATATATCAGATCAAAGCTCGACAGAACCGTTTCCGAGTTTCAAGGGGTTGAATCAACACCACTTCCTCCAATCTTCCAACTATGATGTTTCGATGCTCGTGATCTACACATGATCTACAAGATCACGCGCACGCCCCACCTACCTACCCACTCTTCTTCGCAAACCGATCCAACGCGCTCCTCCTTTTTAGTTCACCACCATCTTCCTGAACCGCCGAGCCCTTTTCTCTGGCGAGTTTGGCCTTCGTCCTTCTCTCCTTCTCCTCGGCCTTTATTTTTTCGACTTTGGCTCGAATGGCGATCTAAAGAGGGAGTGGCGTTAGTGTTTGTAGCAGGTTGTGTTGAAGATTGGATGGGATGGGGGTCAAAGGAACGCATATAGCCACACGACGGACAAAATTGAGCGCATACAAGCACCCAACTAGCAAAGGAATGCATATAGCGAAACAAAACGCGCATACAACGAAGAAAAAGAACGTATATGTGCATCGACAATGAACGGAACGCTCATACGCAAACAACGAACGAAACAAGCGCATATACGGACCAAAAACACATATGCACGTAAATGGAAAGGAAAGAACGCATCTTTAAAGCAAAAGAAGGGCTATAACGCGTAAAGCGAAAAAATATAAGCGAAAAAGAACGCATATATGGGCAGAAATCGAAATTAAGGAACGCAGATCCATCTTTCAAGCAAAAGAAAGGGCTATATCGCACCAACTAAAAGAATGTGCATAAAACGAAGAAAAAGAGTGGATATATGGATATATCCACCGAAAGGAGTGCATATATGAACATAATAAAAGAAAGGAGCATCCGCCGAACCAAGGAAAGGCCAAGATACACGCATACACCCAAGAAACAAAGACCAAAAAACACAAAAAGGCGAAAGAACGTAAAAGGAAAATGACATACCACAGCAGGATCCACGACATTCTTCCTCTGCTTCCTAAGATACCTCTTAAGAGCCTTATTCCTCCCCCTAAGCCTCTTCTTCTCCTTCTCCTCTTTCTTATGCCCACCCTCTCCCTCTTCTTTATCCTCCCCCTCACTCCCACCCTCATCACTACTACTCTCACTCTCACCCCCACTACCCTGATCCTTACCAATCTTAGCATTGGTGCCTTTACCTCCAACCTCGCTAAGATCCAGCTTCCCAGACGCACCCAACCTCTCAACCCTACTCATCCGCGCGTACTCCTTGCCCTGCCCACCCAGACTCTGCACGCTCGAAACAGGCAGCCGTTTCCTGTCACGATCGTCCAGGATGGATTGCGCAGCAGTCGTGGTACGCACACCATCCTCGGTGATACGATTTGAGATAGCAGAGTCGAGAGTTCCGATGAAGGAGGGGTCGAGACTAATCATGTCTGGCGAGAGCTACAAAGGGGAGAGGGGGAGTAGTTAGAATGAGGAGAAGGTGGAAAAGACCACGGTACGAACCTTATCAAGCAGGCCCTTAACTTCCCTCTCCCTTCTCGCCTTGGCATTCTCATAAGGATCAGCATCCAAACTATCGAACTGCGGTTCACCAGCTCCAGGCACGAGGATGGACGAAAGGCCTAGACGCGCGAGTAGTTAGCAAACATGGATGTCGCGATAACAACGGGAAGACTCACCTTTCGAATGGCCAATAGCCAAAACATCAGTATATGGTTCAAATCTCACGCTCGAAATTGGGCGGTGTGGGATGGGGTGGGTGAGGTACAAAGGTGGTGGTGGTCCATTTCCTCCACCATTGGAGGTGAAAGGTGTTGTTATTGAGGGTGGGTGGTAGACCTAGAAATTTAAGGCATCGGTTGGGACAGTTCTTAGGGTATGAGGCGAGAAACGATACGCACATTTACACTCCCACCAGATGCAACAGCCAGATAACCCCTCTGACTCCACTCCAGTTCGATATCAGCATGTGCATGGTCTGTCGATAAGATAAGTGCTTTGTTAGCAAAAATCCACCGCCAGAAGAAAGTAAGAGGCAGAAGATGGGGAGGGGGACTGCAGAAAACAGGAGTAAATATCACGTACTCTTTCCACCACCTCCACTCCTGGGTGCCCACTCCCTAACAACACCCTTCCAATATCTACAGTCCCACACCTTGACCTTATGATCCCGACCGGCAGTAGCCATGTAGCGTCCCAGAGTATTTGGACTTGCGCCTCCTCCACCTAAGACCAAGTCATGGTCAGCCTGAAATACTAGGAGACCCATTAAAAGTCGAAAACTAAAGCTCACCTCGATCACTAGGGTCGACTCCTACAGATACCACTCCCCCCAGGTGCGCAAGAACCTGGACAACAGGCCTGCTCATATTAGGCGTCCATAAGCTTACTTGTCCGTTCGTGTGTCCCATATACGTGACAGCGGTGTGTGGGTTCTGCGCAAGACATAGTGCAGGCGAAAGTCGGACAGACGAAGCTGAAGACCTTGAAAAAGCGTGTTGGGCGACGATCGAGCCTGTCGTTGTGTCCGTGTAAATCAAATGAGATGTATTCGTCTGTCCAACGGATGTAATAATGAGCAAGAAGTAAACAAAGGAATTAAATAGGTAGAAATAACTCACCACTGAAACCAGCAACCAATGCCATGGCAAAAACTCCAATCTAACAGGGTCAACGATTTTACCCAATTTATGAATCTCAACGCCATCCCTGTCATACACAAACACGTTCCGGCGTTGTGCGACAGCCCAAAAGCTCTGATCCTGCAAAAAGCAGACATCCCTCGCCGCATCGCTCTTGCCTCCCATCCCACCCGCACCTCCATTCCCCACCGCCAAATTCACGCTTGCGTTCACGCGGCCCGTGAGCCAGTCCACGCTAGAGATCGTCGAGTTGGCTTTTCCATGGGTGAGCAGTAGGTGCCGTCCGTTGCGCGTCCAGCGCAGCCGGCCCACGCCCCCATCTGAGGGCGGGAAGAGCAGCTCACGGCGCCCTTTAGACGCCTCGCCTCCAGACGAAGACGCAATCTCGTCTTGCGTCAGACGCCATGTCTTTTCGAGCGGCGATGTCGTCTGGATTCCGCCCACGTCCTCCGCCGCTAGCTCTAGCAGATGCTGCGTATCAGAGGTATGAGAAGCATATTGGGCCGTTAAAGTGTGTTGGGTGTGCAGCTTCGTGCGCAGCTTTTTGGAGGAGATCTGGGTGGGCGTGTAGTGCGGTACATTGTCCGCATTTGCAGAGATCGAAGAGAGAGATTTTGGAGTTTTGGTATGGGCAGAGACAGAGTGTAGGGTATGGTCGTTCCGCGTATTATGCGGGTCGTCGTTGTCTTTTGTCGTGGATTTTCGTTTCCGTTTTGTCCCAGCGTAGGGGGATTTTGGTTTTGAGTTAAGCGGTTGGATGGCGTCCGCCTTGGCGATTAGTGCATCCATCCTTCAGCACTCTATAATAAAAGAGAAAAGCCTGAAATTCAGAGAATAATAGATGCGGAATAGAAAAATAATGATCGCATTACGCCAAGCAAATTGTTGTGCGGCAATTGCCGGGCCCCTATTATCGCCCCCTAACTCCACAGGACACGCGTCTTCCTCTCGAATTCACTCGACAAGAGATACTTCACGTCTTTCATCATAGCATTCTCACTTCTCCTGCCATTTGAAAAGAAATTCCGTTTTTTTCCAATTCCCTCTAGTATGCCCCCTGAAAAGATAAACTAAAATACATAAAAAAACAACAGCCTGATCATGAGCAAAAATTACAGATATACAACTTAGCATAACAAAGACCATCCATCCATTTTTTGTGAGTTCGTCCATCCATCCATCCCTCCGCTTTCCAAGCCTGGTAATCAGTCGTAGAAATTGTAGATAGATAGATAGCAAAGGTAGCACGTTAGTCGAGATAGTAGTAGTCAAGTACTGTGTATGAAAAGGGCAAGGTAGCAAAGCACAAGAACACCAACCATACTGGTAACCGAGGGCGCGGAAGTTGACGGTTAGCCGTCCACAGATTCACCACCATAGATCATGGCTCCACCTCCACCCAGTTGCGCCCGATGGCGGGGCACAGGCACAGCGCTACGACGGAAGTTTCGGATTAGCACTAGCATTCGCAAGCGATTAAAAGTAAAATTAGCATGTGGCACAAAAGACTTACCCAAAGATATCACCCTCCCCGAGTTGTCGAAGCGGAGCACTTTTCCAATCCAACGTGTTCTTAAACACTTGGTTGCCCCACCACTTCTGGATGGTGTTTTCGCCTATAGTTCCGCCCATTGGGTATTGAAGACTATTATCGTCCACAATCAACCCAAAAACAGATGGTCAGAAACGGGTAATGTATCAAAGTGCATCAAATAACCCACCAAAAGTAAATTAGTATTAATCCTACGGCTGTTCCAGCATCGAGGGCGGCTGATAAAACATCTACATTAAAAATAACAAAAGGTCGATGTCAGCAAGAACGAAACGAGGTTATCGAACCCCAAGTCAAAAATCGCCACGGCAAGCGAAAAACAGAAACAGCAAAAAACTCACAATTATATTTAGTCCAATACGAGAAATGCTTTCTCCGAATGATATACTGGAAGGTAAATCCGACGATGGCCCAGGGCACGTAATTGACAGCTGTCGCAGGGGGAATCTGGCCAACGCCGGCGAAGATGAGTCTGAAACACGGAATGTCCGTCAGCATTTATTCCGAGTAAACGCTCAAGAAACCTCCAAGACACTCACGGGAAGCTACAAAAAAAGAACAAGACGCCGTCATTAAACCGAACAACAGTGGAAACCCAAGAGAAGGGCGGGCTTACTTGAGATAGTTGAGTATTGTCCGCGGGTATCGTTTGGTCACCAACCAAAGCAGGACGGGGGATGCAGCGCCGATGAGGAAGAAGAAAGATAGAGCTGCATCGAGGTCATCAGCACACAAGCATCATCGCAACCAAAAAAAAAAAACATACCATAGTAGATTTGGCCCTTTGAGAAAAGCAACTTTGGACCAACCAGACCCCACTATCGAACGAAAACAAGGCGTCGCGTTAGAGACGGTCGGCTGCGGAACAACACAACCAAACCACATACAATGACAGACGCCGTCCCAAACACATGCGTAGATGCACACGAGAAGCTAAGATACCACCATCAGCATTGAAAAAAACGGTTCGTTACTGACAAGCGGGCATCAATATCTCACCTGTCTTTCTGGTGCTGCGTGCAAATGTTCCTAGAGGGAGAGACGGACGAACCAAGGTGAACAAACCAAACGAAAAAAAAAATTGTGAAAGAAGGAAATAGGCTTACGGTATGTTATGGAATGCCCTATCGCGCGGTTCGCCCGTCAACATCGACATCCGATTCACAGGAGAGAGAGATAAGACATACCAAGCCTGAACTCCCAGTTGTACAGTACCCGCAATGACAGTGGCGACGATCTAAGTAACCATTAATATCACACATCACGTCATCAAGTTAACGGCCGCCGTTTGACATACCTGACACCAGAACATAGGCCTCGGGGGCACCTTCATATAGCTATTCATAGGAACATCGTCGCGTTATCAACTACTTGAAAGAGGCAAGTTCGCAAGATTCCACGTACTGTCCAAGTTTGAAGTCCGCAGTAAATTGCATCGCTATATGACATAACGCGCTTCAGAAAAAGTTTATTCCACGGTGCAACGGAGACTTACCCTGCGCCATAGTGATGTAGCCGTAGGTTTTGAAGCTATCCACACCCAATACATCGTCAATGGAAGGACTTCGAGGAGGAGATAATCATGGGATACTGACATCATCATGGCGTTTGGCCGGCCTGAGATGGCATGGTGAGTAACGAAAAGAAGCCTGGCTAAGCGAAGGAATACTCACCAGGAAGCATGAACCCAACAATGAGTTCTGTTATTACACTACACGCCGCCGAATGAGACATAAAGTTCCCTGTTAGTAATCGCAATCACGTACTTCAAGCCAATTTGTCGGTTTGTAATAGCTTGAATCATTCCTAGAAGACGTTTTGTCTCCGTCAATAACAATCGTCAAGCCACCCGGGCAGGACGGAACTAACCGATAGGTATCATATAGAAGAGTGCTAGGGAGCAATCATCAGCAACACAGCCTTAAGAAGATGGAACACATCAGACATACCGATCATCAGAGCGATGAGGAGCGCCCAAATAGTCATCCCAGTGGGCCACACTTCAATACATACACACGCGAAGGTAAATGTTACAGCTGCCACCGCCAGTTAGCCTCAGGGTAAGAGGCCTTGAAGACAAAACTGCATACCAAAAATACAAGCATAGTGCCACTCAGGGACTGAAATAATGCGTTAATCTATTATAAGAAGGGCCAGACAATAATTGCAACACACCTTGTGGATATTGGGACATGAGCCTAGCGTGAACGTCAGGTTGCTCTCGCATGGATCTCCGTAGTTGCAGCCGAATGGGTTTCCAGAAATAAATTATAGCTAAAGGAAAACAAGGCCAATTCAGCACAATCCCGCGGCGAAGCTAGTGAATTGAACAGACCGTGTGTGATAGTAGCTATCGACCGCAACAAAAGGTCAGTAAAGTAGGCCTCTCTAGTGCCCTGCAGGCAACGCCCGACGAACCCACGCACCTGTGATTGAGAGGAAGGAGAGGCCATAGGACATGACAAAGGTAGTCCTAATGGGTGAACGGCGGTCAGTCGTCAGGATGCAAGTTGAAGAGGAGATAACACGCACGACAGGAACAGAGGACTGTAATTGTTGTACGCTTCCATGTTTAGGGTTGCATTGGGGTAGAGTACTTTGGAATGGTTGTAGGGATTTCCGGTGTGATCATAAGCACGTATTGACGATATTCTGCGAATGGGATACTCAGTTAGAGGGCTCCAAGAAAAGGACAGTTGGCGTACGGAAGGAATTCGCTGTTCCAGACGTTGTTGTACTAAATGTTCGAGTCTCCATGAGAACATGTGCATGCAAAGAAAAGTGATTAGACGACTAACGTATAGTATTGGGGTGAGCAGCCCTATATGCGGATAGTTAAGCGCCATTTGATAAGGAGTGAACCAGCAACTTACAGTAGAAAATGAAAAACCCGATCATCACGTTTGCCTCTGCCCACCCTAGAAAGAAATGAGTATGCCTTAACAGGGGAGCCGAAATAGGGAACATACATGGTGTTGCTAATCTGCATGCTGCACGTCAATCATGGACTGTAAAATCAAATTTCATATTGCACTTACGGGCTCCCAATAAATGCTATTTGACTCCAGTCGAAACTGAGCAACGAGAAACCGAGGCCGCTATGATACCTGATATATGAAGAGGCGACGGTCAGTCAGCGAGACCCTTCCCAACGATACCAGTCGAATGACGGACCCGAATATCTGATTGATTTTCTATTGTCAGGGTCAGTTGGCCTGCTCACTTCAGAAGACAGAACCGGGTAAACGATCGACGTACGATATTATCAGGGGCAATCCAACAGACCTAGTTGAAGGTCAGCTGCCCGTTCAATCTCCTTTGACAACTGACAGGGCTTACCCAAGTGAAGACGCTGTACCCCTGGTTAGTTACGTATGTTTGAAAATTTTCTAGCACCTGCGTACCTCAATGCTTGGAACAGATACCCCGGTATGATGCCTGCATGGAGGTCAGCTCTGCACTGGAGTCATCAGGGAAACGAAAAAAATACGCACACCATATTGCAGCTGCCACGAATACATAGACGAAGTACCGTTCTCGACTTATTCCTTCGTGCCGACCGATTCCAGCGTATTGGTGAGAATGAAGGGTGTTAAACAGAGCACATGAGACGAGCGTATTGGGCCAAACTAATTGGCCATGTAAGTGAGGATTCCGCCGAGAGAGAACATCGTTGTCTTACTCATAGAAGGGGGTGCGACAAGAAACCGGCGTGCAATGCCACCAATAGAAAACCCAATCAACTGCGTTGACATCACCAACATCCATTTGTCTGTAAATGAAGCTGAGCGTGCCGAAATGGCCATCTCCCAAGTGAGGACTTACAGATGAAGCTCCAGTCTTCATCGTAATAGACTTTTTGCACGGATATGATGTCCGTAGCGTAAGCGGTCTGTGCGCCTACTGTCGCCATGATTGTCACCAGGACCTGGAGTCGTTGACATTATTATCGAACCAGACGATGCGGCACACGAGACATACATGTTCTTTGATGGTGAATGGACCAGGATTGAGTTCAAGGCCAAATATTTTGACGTGAGGCATTATGCGGACCCATGCACGGCCTATTGGAAACGCCAGAAGCTGAGCCACGAGCTGATAGGATCGAAGAGGAAAAATTAGTGTCGTTGCTGCGCAAAAGTGCGATATAGGGCCTTACTCCTCCTATGACAATTGAAGGGTAGCGGAAGTAGAAGAATTGATTCATCCCAGGGATAAGAATTGCCCATAGGATCCCCAGAATCCACGCTCGAAGCGTCGAAGCAGGCATTTCTGGATCGTCTGTGTTGGCGACGGCGGATCGTACTTCAGGGTATGGGGAGTCGTCCTCTAGTGAATCTGGTCAGTCTTTGGCCGGAAAAATATAATAACCAAATGGCTACCGAGACTATCGATGTCTGAGTCGTAATTTGGGTCGAAAACATCGCTATCTCTTGCGGAAAGGGTAGAGGTGAACGAACGGGAGTCCCCAGGATCTTGATTCTCTGCACCGGGGGATTTAGACATGGGACCTTCCATAAGAGCAGGGCCTTACCAAGGGTCTTCTCTATTTCTCCTAGGTTTATGTTTAGAACATGACCTTCTTCCTTTAACGTATAATCGGACATTTCACATCGCCTCCCCTCCTGAATGACACCCGTCGTCGAAGGAAGACCACTCGGAGCCTCCAGCACCGGGATTGACTATGCAAGTTGAAACAGAGGGTTGGGCGCAGCGACAGAGACACAGAGCCAGTTTGGACGCCAGCACTGCCAACCGTGAGGTCGAAATCACAGGCCTTGGACAGAGATAGTGAATTGCTATGATCGCGCGATACTGGGCGTTCGGAACCAGACGAGCAATTGGTACCGGGAAGAGTCGTGGACGTCGAGGGGAACGGCGAGGGCGGGGGCAAGGACAACGACGAGGGGGTATCTGAACGGTGAAGAAAGTAAGAAACCGGGGGCTGTCATTCCCCTTTGGCCAGGACCTGTTAGAGCCTTCCCGTCTCAGGCACATCGGCAACTGCCCTATTTGCAGAAATGTCACGTGCCATTTGACTGACTTATCCTCCCGATAAGGCAAACCGTCACCCAGCAAATCTGCCAGGTGATCTTGGTTTTTGTCTTCTTCCTGGCCCCCGCTTGTGAATTCCCATCTGAAAATTATTATCCTCTGACCCAGCGCTGGGGGAACCCATACTCAGGATTTCCTTGTTTCCCATCTTGTTCTCTGGCAGCTATACTTACACGATCTTCGATGCAGACGCATCAAAAAACTGGCAATCTTGTCCATCACGGACCTCCGTGGCTCAGACGCTTCGAAACTATAAGTCTGACCCCGTGGCCAAGCGCCCAGGGCATCCACTACCATTCTTTCCTCGCAGTCTACCTTCTCCTCGACTGCTGGAGACTCGATCTAGTTCTTGAAGCGGACACATTACTCACGCAGATCCTTATCGTTACAGCTAGTTTGTACCCCTGGCAGTTCTTATCACGTATCTCGCGAGAACCCAATGGAGTTACTCACGAGGGAAAAGTAAGCAACACAATCCTAAATTTCTGCTAAATGATAACTTAGCAAGGCGAAAAATATCTTGGATCACCTCCAAGACCTTCCATATGTTAAGTCAGGTCTCTTGTTGCTTGTTGGAGCTTCTGACTCAACCGTCCTCATGCAACCTGCTGGCTTCTGTGCATTATCCTAGCTTCAGACTCATTGTGACGCTGTCAGGATGGTACATCCAACTGGGAGTTCTCTGGCCGTTTCCTGAGTGCTATTCCCTGGGGATGGTGCTGTAGAAATTCTTCCCTATCTGCACACCTGCCGTATGAAATTTTGGAATGAATTAAATGCTCTGGTGAGTGACGACGGTTGCCGCCTAGTAGTACGCAATCCAGCCCGGGAGCGGTGAAGCCACACCACACCTTGCGGCGGTGATGGCCAATCCCAAGACAACCTCGAGGCCAATTTTCAAAATGACAACAATAATGTCCTAAGAATAGTACATGGTGCCCAACCGGGATGCTTGTATCTCAATAACGAGTTAGGACGAAACGAAGACTCCACTGTCTCCACAGCCGAACTAGAACAACCACCGAAGGAGAAAGACCCTGTTGTTTACCGCCTCCCGATTCCCACTTTCGAATTAACTCTTTTGATCGTTCTCATGTGCAATACCACAAAGTCACATCCCGAGGCTCTGGTCCAGTGTCCAGTGACATTCGCAACCCGGGTGAAATCCAAAGACGTCCTTACCCTTCCACACCCACACTTTACCCAATTGCACCGACTACTACATCCTCGTAACACTCTCGTCCACCGCGGTAGGCACACATATCCATATCTCTTAGCGCTCGTTGTTTTTCACATGGGCCGCCGATACTGTCACGTACAGTGAATTCTCAATCACGTCACCCATATTTATACAACACCAAGCCGACTTGGAGGCGATATTTCTCCGCTCTAAATGCTCACCCAGCGCGCGAAGTTCGCGATGAAACCCCATCCACCCAGGGTCAGTCGGTGTTGGCGGGTTGGTATCGGGAGCTCGGCAGTTCCAATTCCCCATAACTACAAACCTACTTACCTTTCATGGGCCTCCAAAAGCTTATTTATGTATGTCCTGACCTCTGTCTCTAAGCTCTTAAATCCGTGATCCTTCTGAAGAAGGATTCCAGGAATGCGATGTTGCCGATGCCTAGAGAAGCCACCCTCCCTCCGCCAAATATAAACTCCAATCAGGTAACTTTGCCTACTTTAATGGAAGTGCCAATTATTGCCTAGTGGTAATGTGACTGACAGTTTAGGCAACTTGAATGGACCCATGGTCGTTCGCGAAGGGCGGAACTTGCAAGTGCCTGGGATGTCGGAGTGGCCATATATTATGACAGACGTTATGGAACGCGAGTCGCGACAGCGTCGCACCGAGACCGGTGACTACCCAATAAAATGTTCGAAGACGAGTCTCGAGTCTGTCTCATGTCCTTCCGTCCCGCCTATCATCATCCCTGTACTTCCCTGTATTGCTCAAGCAGATCAAACAGTCATACAGAATTACAATTTGCGGTTGATAGCAACCTATGTATATCATATCATTGATCAACTGTTGCGTTGGCCGTCAAGTCAATTACGAATTCAGGAACGAGGGATGATAACTTGATACATAGCGCTAAAAGGCGGCAGACGATGGATTTCTGGTGATCTAGGTGATACGGCATCTCTAGTTTCGCTGAAGTTTCTGTTGGGTAGGAATAATCATTCCAGGGCCAACGTTACTTGGGGGAGACATCAGTCCACCGCAGGGGTGTAGCTCTTAGGGCCTCTGATCCTCCGATCTTTGTAACAAATTCTACGTGCTCTCATCCCCCTCAGGCCAATCTGAATCGGACCCTGGCGAGGTACTAGTACCCTTAGCTTAGCTATAATAGTGCCCCACAACCCTTCTACATATTTACAACTCCAACAAATTTGACAATCTATTATATGCGCCTCTAGTGAAGTTTGAAACCCATGAGAACATGCAAAAGAAAAATGAAAAAAAAAAAAAACTAGAAACGACCGTCCCCATCCGGGTGTCCATTGTCCACGGACTATGTACCACCAAAGCAACAAAAAAATCACAGAACAGCAGACACATTCCCCGTCTCCTCGAACGAGGCGTTCTTCATCATGCGTTTGAGCATAGCAACTCCAGCTTCCATATTATCAAAGAACGACGTGGACCACGCCCATTCCCAATTATCCTGAATCGCAGCTCCCAGTTCTTCCAATATCTTCACTTGTTCGGGCGTGCCAGGCAACGCTTCAGCCAAACGGTACTTGAAATCCGGGTTGTTCAGGGTATAGTACGACCCGTTAAGGTGCGAGCGTCGGCAGACTTCGAGAGCGAAGGGACGACGGACGGCGTCGTAGACTGCTAGAACCTTGGGGATGTCGTGAACGGTTACAGAGGGGTTGTTGAGTAGGGTGGCGAGGAAGTAGCCGTCCTGAGGAACAAAGGGTGTCTAATTGATTATCTTGGAGAATAGAAGTTGGGATGTTTCTTACCTCGATACCCTGGCCTGCACCGGACCCTTGATGTGGGACCATCGCATGAGCCTAACATCTATTTCAGATGATGTCAAGTCTCGAAAAGAGGAAAACTTACCGAGTCTCCAATAAGGACAACACCTTCAGTGACATAAGAGTCCAGACCCTCAATGGTGTGGATAGCCCAGCGCGACGGACTTTCGATGAACTGATCCAAGTAATGTCAAGTGTAGAACAAGATAACATGCAACCGACGCACCTTGAGCCATGATTGAACGGATGGTTCCCAACCAGAATACGCCGTCCGCAGCTCTTCCTTGGAGACCTGCGCAACCCACGGTCCTTCAAAAACGGTACCGACTTTATCTGGCTGATGATGAAACGCCGCAAAGTTGATCATGCTCCCGTTGGCTATGGGGTACACGATCATATTCTGCAAAATGGGGTTGACATCAGTGAACAAACCCCACGAAGGTATGGGGGCCATGCGTCGGATAACCACTCACCGCGTTTTTACCCATATGCTGGATATGGCATTCTTCCAAGGTAAGATTACCTTTCGCAAGGTCCTTCTGGACCTTCTCTATCGGTATAAGACCGCGATACGCCAACGTTCCGGCCCATACAGGTTGGTTGGCGACCAACGCCTTGTACGCGGCCTCATGCTTGCCTTGTTCCGCTAGCTTCGCCGCCTTCTGGCGCAGCATGTTATCGCGAACTGAAGACTTTATGCCATCAGCTCCAACGAGCAGATCGCAGACCACTTGCGTTCCATCTTCAAACGAAGCGCGAATCTTGCCGTTGGGTAGCGTCGCGTATGTGGACAGTCGTTTAGAATGGTACATCTTGCATATTGGAGGGAGGCTCTGTATCAAGGTTTGCTGGAAATCATGTCGGTGGAATGTTATGAAAGGTCCTGAGTGTCGTTCTTCGCTTAGTCCGTGAGTTTCATATACCTGGGAGGGCACTCGCCTTTGGTCACCAAAGTGAAAAATTCGAGACCTTCCGGTTGGTCGCTCTTGCGGAAAATCAATGCATCGGCTACACATGCATCGTGTGTTTCTGTTAGATCAACATTACCAGGATCATATCCCAGTTCGCCGCTTACTAGGGGTGGGCGTGGTTGCGGAGGCTGTCTTAGATTTCAGCGCATCCCCAAGACCAAGTTTCACGAGAAGATCCCAAACGCGCATCCACACCCCAATTCCTGCGCCGATCGGTAGGAACTCTGGCGCAGCTTCATAAATCTCGACAGACACATTAGGGTTCTGGCCTATCGCTATGGCGAATATGAGGCCACTGATGCCACCGCCGCTAGAACCCCAACTGCGGTGAGTAGGGTGAAGGATAACGGTAATTAATTAGCAGTGAGAGACTTGTGACTTACCATACGAGGACTTTCATCTGGTTTGCCATGTACGAGAGGATGTGCGAAAGTTTTAATTCGCTGTCACCTAGAGATATAGGTTGTGCGGCCGACTTCAGATAGAAGCCATCGCCTAGGATGAACTTGAAGTGATATAGTTCATCGTCCAAGCCTAAGTCAGCCTCCTAAGAAGTCGGACTGGGATGCTAGGCTGACAGCGCATATTGATACGGCTATCATCATAAACCATGAAGAAACTCCAGGTGGCGTTTCATAGATGCAATAGTAACCAGCCAGGAGTCTAGACGCAGCCTTATAGAACTGTTGATAACCATCTGAGTAGAGTGTAGCCAATCAAATTAAAGCCTCCCATTGCGATCCTATAGGTACCGGTACGCGTTAGTCCATATTCCTAGCTTCAAGCTCTGAAAACGAGAGGGGGTGAGGCAGAGGGTAGATATAGGGGTAAACACCCAAAATAGCAAGGGAACAAACATCTGCCGCCCTTCGGCAAAGCGATCAAGCCGTGGCGTGGGACCTCCCGCACGGACCATGCAGAATTCGTATAAAGGCCAGGGCACACCTTCGTTGCTTCCTTAGAACATACTCGAACAG
>FTPT01000058.1:131-27810 GCA_900156845.1 Coprinopsis strossmayeri
CTCTTCTGCTTTAAGTCAGTTAGTATTTTGGTTTAGTGTTGCACTGTTTGCGACAATAACACTGCCCCTGTGCACCCATGCTGCTGCCTTCACCACTCTGCTGCCCTTGTGCATCTGTGCTGCTCATTTGGTTTTAATTTACTGTCTGTTTCTGCTAATGACTGTGACAATGCCTACATGTTATGTACAAATTGGATTAGGATGGGTGTATATAGGCAGATTCCTGATGTTGTATGTAGCTAGTTCTATCCATTTGTTGTATTCTTGAGGAGCTCAATCAATGCAAGTGGCACAAAGACTACTTTTATTTTTGGACTGAGCTGAAGAGTTCCCAGAGCTTCTGGAGATTGTCCAAAGCTGCTGGAATGCCAAAATAGATCTGGGAAAGTGAGAAGATGCCAGATCAATCTGATAGATCATCAATACCAAAATGGGTTTTCCTGATATTGCTGCTTGAAACATTGAGATTTGCTCGCAGTGTGGGACATTGCAAGGGTACTCCAGTCTTTAAATCTCTGACCAGATGTGGTTAGTTAGTCCTGCCCCTGGGCTGGAAAAAAATTGTTGTTCTGGAAATTTTGGCAAAATTACAATATTAAAGGGCTGTGGAATGCATCCTGTGACACTGTTGACCTTGCTTTAGCTTGGTGAGGGTTGTGTTTGGGTTTGTGTATTGAAATGCCTGTAGTCCAACTTCCTTGCCCAAGTGAAAATTGAAGATACAATCCTGTCTTCATTATAAGATGGATCTTTCAGTGACACCAGGGCCAAAAGATACTTCCAACCTATCCAACATCTCTCAATCACTTGCACTATCTTCCCATAGCCATCAGTTTCTGTTGTGAGGATTTTGGTGAATTGATACATACAGTTAACCATGGCAGAGACATGGGGAGGTGTGCTTGTGCTTGCACACCATTCAGGGGACTTTCGAGACAGGGGTCCAGGTGTTTGACATTATTTGTTTTTGATAGGAAAATGTGGATATTCTTATGTAATTATGCTCCCCCAAAGACCTAGCTAAAGCAAGGTTGACTTTTAGGCATATTTTGGGGTGATTAGAGTCCAGAAAATATTTCTTTTGTATTAACTTACTTAGAACTACTATGTTCAAGCTGTTAAACTGTATGAAGCTGATCTATTATTTAATAAATAAGCTTGCCGGAGCTTTGCAAGCGAGTTGCTCTACGGTATTCGAGGAAGACATTGCAGAGGCGGCTCAGGCAGGATATGCTCCATAGTGCGTTTTCTTTTGAGTTTGGAAGGCGAGAACAGTATGCAGGCTAGCGAGTGAAGGAGTTATTCTTGGAGACGATTATTTGGTTCTCCAAGAGCGCCTATGAGTTTGATCGGGTCGTCTGCAGGAAACTGGGAAACTATGTTGGTAGAACAGCGAGCTCAGCCACCTTCGTCAGAAAAAGTGATAGCCTTTATACAAAATAGCAGCCCCATGATGGCTGAACAAGGCCCTATGTCTCTCTGAAAACAAAGGAACTTAAAGGACGTGCAATGCCGTGAGCAGGACAGGGGCGTGAGAAGGGGCGGTCCGGCTGCCCATTCAGAAAAGTTTTGGCCCCAGATTGGGTTCTCATCTGTACAACCATGTCCTCCTCTTCCTCCTCCTCTTCATCTCGTAGCAGCTCTCCCGAACCGACACAGAAAAAAGCTCTCAAACGAAAACGATCCCAAAATGTGTCTAAACCCGTAGACTCTGGCGACTCTGAATCCGAGTCTTCATCTTCGGGTTCAGGCTCTTCCGACGAGGATTCAGATGACGACTCTGGGTCTGAAAAGGAGATTGATATGGACGTAGATGGAGGGGAGCCTCTACTCTCACATGCCGAACGAAGAAGACAAAAGAAACGCGAGAGGAAGGTGGAAGACGAGTCAGCTGTGCCTAGCAAGAAACAGAAGCTCAAGGACGGGGCTACTACTACCACTACCCTCGACGCTCAACCAAAACGCCAAAACTCTGTGTGGGTTGGCAACCTCTCGTTCAAAACGACCCAAGAAAACCTACGCACGTTCTTCAAAGACGCCGGGGAGATCACTAGGATACATCTGCCTATGAAAGCTTCATCGAGACCTAATTTGCCAAAGGAAAACCGAGGGTTGGTCTCATTTCTCTCCCGCTTTTGCTGTAACTTGCTTTGTGGAATTTATACCGATACCAATATACTTTTTGTTGTTCTTATATTTAGATTTGCGTATGTGGATTTCGCGACACCGGAAGCCAAGACCGCTGCCATCGCTCTATCGGAACAGCCTCTCATTGGGCGGAAACTCTTGATCAAAGATGGTTCGGATTCATATTATTATTATTGTCACATCGAAGGTTATGTCTGACGGGGATCATGGTTACAGGTGGAGACTTCACCGGGCGACCAATTGCGCCGGGAGCAGAAGTCAAGACGAGTGATTCGTTGCTGGCACAGAAGACGCATTCGAAGGGTGCACAGAAGATCCTGCGTAACCAAAAGCAGCCGCCTGCGCCTACACTGTTTGTTGGGAATTTGCCGTTTGAGACGACGGATGGTGATATCCGGGGGTTGTTCGAGGTTCATCACCGGCCGGCTGTGAAGAAGCCGTCGAATGAGGAAGGGGAAGCCACGAACGAAGAGGCAGGGGCACCAATGGAGAAGGACGCTCAAAAGCCGAAATTGAAAGAGAAGGATGACTTCATTCTCAAGGTGCGAATGGGGACGTTTGAGGATTCTGGAGCTTGTAAAGGGTGAGCATGCAACGACGTCATCGTCCATTGTCTTCTCTTCTCATATTCTTCTAGATTCGCATTCGTTGATTTCTCGAGCCTAGATAACGCGACTGCAGCGCTGATCAATCCAAAGAACCATCATTTCAACGGTCGAGACTTGAAGGTCGAGTTTGCAGGCGCTGATGCGGTACGTCGTGGGGCAGCCAAACATTTGCTTCCAGGAAACGCCGGCGGCGGTGGTGGTGCGAAAGATGGGAAGAACAAGAAGGAAGGGTTTGTGAAGCGGAGCTCTAAGCCCGCTGGGGTGGGTAGCGGGGAGGGCCTCGGCTCGTCGGAGAACCGGAGAAGGGGATGGAGGGATGATGAGGTGACAGGTGGTACCCAGGGTGGAGAAGAGCAGGCGCCTGGTGGTGGTGGTTCTTTCAAGGGGAGGGAGAGAGGGCAACGGGAGTACAAGGGCGGAGTGAAGGCACGACCTAAACCAGGTGCTGCACTTGCATTGGCCAAGAGGGAGACGGCAGCGATTATTCCGAGCGAAGGGAAGAAGATAACCTTTTAGGCAGTTTCTCCCGACGTTGCTTCTTATTCACGTTCAGTGTGACGTGCTAGTTGCTTATGCTGTTAAGTAGGTTGTGTGGAACGGAGTTTATAGTTACGATATTCTCAGAGTCATTAGAAGTTGCATTGAAACGGCGAAACTTTGGTACTGTGCTATAGATATGGAACTTATCCGGTGCGTATGATGAAATCCGGAGCTTATCTGATTATCTAGGGTTTGACTAACCAGTTAAAACGACCGGTGAGTGCCTTTGGGCCTTGGCGCTTAGTCCAGGTCATGGTGGAAAGTCAGCCCAGGCCTCTAGTTAACGTTAAGATGCTATGTTATAATTAAACGCAAGGGAGTTGGAAATTAATTATGGAAATAGCTAATTCAAAAGAGATGGTTAAATCTAGATGGCAACATAGTCGAGACAGTGCGTTGGCTGCATGGGATCTGGACCGCCGGGAATGGAGACATAACACATTTGTCACGTACTTCCAGATAGGGCGAGAACAATCCAAACAGGACAGCCAATAGGAAGAAAGACAGGCAACCAATAAGATGTCGTCAAGCGATATCAGTCTAGACGACGCCCTGGAGACAGCAAGTGATTGGGTGAAATATCCCGAAATGCAGATGAGATTTTGTTTGTTCTGTCCAGACCAACCGAGCCCAAATCCGTCCAGTTCGAGATCAATTTTTTCCCAACTTATACTCCGCTTTGCCCGCTTTTCTTCTGCAACCACTTCACCCATGGCTCGCACACGCGATCGCTCTCCGTCCAACGCAGCAGACACTCACGACGCCGCCCACCTTGCAAAGCGTCTCAAGACCTCTCACAATCCCCATCACCTCCCATCGACGACGACGACGACGGCAACGCCCAAGGAAGATCCCACCCCTCGCTTCGCCAACAACCTCTTTGACAAGAACCGCATCGCACGTCTCCATGACACATACGACACCCACGAGCCATTCAAGTATGCAGTCGTCGACAAGCTTTTCCAGGACGATCTTCTCAAAAAGGTCAAGGACGAGTGTCTGAGCCAGCTGAGCTTTACCGAGAAGGAGACTGACATCTACAAGGTATATTCAGGGTCCTATTCTCTCTCCAGCCCAAATGAATTCATTTTCAACAAATAGGTTAATCAGACCGGCGACCTTGCATCCTTGAATTTCCTCGCCCCCGATCAATTGGCTCGTTTGCCAAACCTTCTTACCCTTCGCGATGCTCTCTATTCCTCAAAATTCCGCGAGTTCCTGCGCTCAGTTACAGGCTGCGGTCCCCTCTCTGGCAAAAAACAGGACATGTCTGTCAACAGCTACACCCGTGGTTGCCATCTCCTCAACCACGACGACGTCATCGGCACCCGCCGCGTCTCCTACATTCTCTACATGCCTCTACCCCACTTTCAGCTCTGGCAAAAGGACTGGGGTGGTGCCCTCGAGCTCTATCCAGTCAAACAAGGCCCCGATGGTCAGCCAGAACCAGAGAGCATCCCTGCCAAAACCATTCCACCAAGTTGGAACCAGTTCATCTTCTTCGAGGTCCAGCCGGGTCGCAGTTTCCATTCGGTGGAGGAGGTCGTCGTGGGTGGAGACGGTCGAGAGCGTCTGAGCATCAGTGGGTGGTTCCATGCTGCCCAGGAAGGCGAAGAGGGCTATGTCCCCGAAGCACCTTCCGAGACAAAAAGTTCGCGTGAACAATTGGTATGGCCTCTTTTTTTCTGGATATAGACTACACGCGTCTCATCATGTCTCGAAAGGCTGCGACGTCCACCGTCTTCACCAGCTATCCTTCCTCGAGTGAAGACACCGTCCCCGACAGCCTCTCTGAAGAACATGTTTCTTTCCTCTCCGAATTCCTCAACCCCGTCTACCTCCAACCCCGAACCATGAAAGCCCTCGCAGCCCGTTTCGTCGAGGAATCATCCCTCGAACTCCATTCATTCCTTTCCAACGCCATCTCCGAGAATCTCGAAACCCGACTGCGCGATCTCGACCTGCGCGACGGGCTCGGGGAAGATCGCGCAGGCAAAATCCCACCTCACACTTCAGGTATCAAGGGTGGATGGGCCGTCCGCGGGCCCCCTCACAAATGGCGCTATTGCGTCCTCAAAGCTCGGGAGGAGGGTGCACCGATCGAAGCCGTCACTCCCCGAGCCGCGAACCCGTCTGGCGACGCGATCATGCGGAGCCTGCAGGATGAACTCTTCTCCTGCCCGGCATTCCGTGCGTGGTTGAGTCTTGTGACTCGATTGATCCCTATGCGGCACTCGGTGGAGGCGAGGCGGTTTAGACCTGGCCTGGACTATACCCTTGCGACGAGCGAGGATACTGAGGCGCGGTTAGACGTTGTGTTGGGGCTTACGCCGCGTGTTCGTGATCCTGATTCGGATGAAGAGAGCACTGGGTATTATCGCCGGCAGCCTTCTAGTCGGGGTTGGCAGTCGGCGGAGTGGGGTGGTTGGGAGGTACGCGTTCCTTGCTTCTTTCAGTCTTAACCTCGTCTCATTTGAGTTTAGTGTTATATGGCTCCTCATAACGAGGACGACGACCCGGCCGTTTATCGGTCAAGTGTGCACAAAAAGTCCAAGCCAGCGACAAACGGCACTTCCAATGGGACTTCCAACGGTGCTTCCAACGGCACCAATGGCCATCATGTATCCGAAGACGAAGACGAAGAGATGGCCCAGGAGGAAGAAGAAGAGGAAGAGGAAGACAGCACGTTGTTGACCGTGCAGCCGGGTTACAACCGGCTGTTGCTTGTCTTGAGAGACGAACGGGTGATGCGGTTCGTCAAGTACGTCTCTGCGGCTGCTGAAGGCTCGCGATGGGACGTGTGTGGTGAATATGAGGTTGGGATGGTCCAGGAAGATGATGATGATGAGAGCTCATAATTCACTCTTCCCTTCCTTTGACTTTTGACTTTTTCCTGTTTCTTTGACGTACATGCTCGTACATGCCATGCCCACCTTTTTTTCTCAAACCGGTTTTTTGTCCCGACTCGACGCTCGACGCTCTTTGCATGATGCATTTTTTTAATTTCCCTCGATTTGATGAATCACTTGATGGGTTTTTTTTGTTCCTTCCACTTTCCATTTGTACACTCTTGGATTCGCTGCAATCTCTCTCTCTCTCTTTTTACGACTTGATGTCTACCAACTCTCAACTCCCACACTCTTTTTTTGTCTTGTCCAATCAAGCTGCTGCAAGCTCAAGCCATGACCTTTTTTTCCTCTCACCTCACCTCACCTTTTCAGGCTCCTCTTGAGTCTTTTTTCTCTCTCTGTCGAGTCTCGACTGTTTACTGGTTACATTTTTATTTACTCACCCACATTGACTTTCTATATGTAGATTAGTTATCCCCTATACAATCGCCGTTTTTTGTGCATTGTCCAATTAGCCATGTCCTTACTCTAATCCGCAGTCTTTGCACTCCCATCCGAATACCCCTCGACCTGGTGTTCCTTGATCTCATGCTTACATGCTTACACATACACGACGCGATGCCTTGCAATTGGTCTTACTACTTGTAGTTTCCTTTTTTTTAATTTCTATCTTTGTATGATGGTTGTTCAGCTCTCTCCTTTCCGTTTCCTCTTTCTGGTTCTGTATCTTCCTTTGTGGTACGGTCTCTCCAAGTCTGTCTATCGGACTACTACTCTTTGATGAGAATATGTAGAAGTAACGGAATGGTTTTTTTCCCTTTTTTTCTTTAACTTGTCTTTAGCGTATATGTGTTATAATACAGCTGTTTTCATTTCTAGTGGGTGTTTGAACGTTTTAGATGACGGGCGGCGGTAACATTGAATAATGGTATTTTAGATCTTAGTATTTATATCAACAAGTATCTGAGTGGGTTATTTCGGGAAAGAAGAGATATCATATGCATGTGGAGGGTTATTTAGGATACGTATAAACCCGCATGAAATGGCTTTTGAGCGCGTATAGAAGAGAAGGGCCCCGGGTCCTTGGCGAAACAGGAGGTACTATAGTACTAGTGTGCGGGGATAGCCGCGGGTTTCCTACCACAGTGATAATAGTCTGGCTCTTTAGTGGTTAGCAGGTAACTAATCTCCGCGAGTTCGTTCGTCACGGTCGAGCTTCTTCATGAAAATGAAATTAGTTTGAGGCGACTATCTCCGAGGTCAGCGAGGTGGGTTGGACGGGGAATGTTCCTCAACTTTGATATTTAGATTTATATCAGGAATGGGGTCTTTTGTGTGGTTATAAGTACCCCCCCTGAGACTGATTTCAGGTTTGAGCGCTGAGCGCTGGTTTTGACCGATTTGGAAGGATGGTTTCTATTTTTGGACGTACACGTGTAAGGCTGCCGGCTTACTACGGTTCCCCTAACGTACATATATACCCGCCAATAACAGAATAGGCAAGCTATTCTGTTATGTGCCTTTTGGCGGAGCTGTTAAGGTGGCGGTCTGGCGGTCTTCCAACATGCTAGGTAGTAGGCGATCGGTTGGTTGGCGTTTTGATGTGTTAAAGTCTGAGATTAGTTAGTTGTATGAGTTGACTATCCTATTTTTCATGCATAAGGCTCAAGGTTCAAGGCTCAACAGTTTCCAGCGCCGTTGATCAAGTCAATAATGTCACATCATTGGACCAAAAGCGTGTTCTCGGCTATCTCAGGTGTTGGTCCCCCTGAAACTCTCGTACATATTTGAAATTTGATATACCAATTTTGGCTGCGATGTGATCGACGCTAACGCCTTCAAGTCATTCAAAACAATCAATTCATTGATTGAAAAATAAGTTATATGCGGTTACGGAGGGTAGGGGTACATGCAGCAGACTTGTACGATAATAGCCAGCGCACTACCAGTAGTAATAGGGTCATTTATGAATTCAAGTTGAAACCCACTGAGTAACCGTAACTGTGTTGTACATAGCCTCGGCTCATTCTCAGCTCAATCAAATAACCTATAAATGGCTTAGAGAACAACGGAGCTGCGAGTATGGGCGAAGAGCATGTTGTCTGATTTCGCGGCCGGGCAGCATGCAAGCAGTTCATTCCAGTTGGGCTTCGGCACGTCTTCTCCGTAGACGGGTTGCTTGAGGTTGGAGTATTGGACCACTGTATGGTCGTACCCCAGGATGTACATCGCAACTAAGAGCTTTAGCTCGAGTTTTGCGAGTCTGTTACCCGCGCAGACGCTGCGGGCTATCGCACAAATTTCAAAAGTCAGTCATCTCAAGTGTAACAGAAATTGATAACAACTCACCTCCACCAAAGCCAATATAGCCAAGAGTTGTCCCCTTTGGATCCTTACGTTCAGGATCGAATGTCCAAGGACTGGGATAGAGCTTAGGATGGAGATGGACATCGCAGAAAGGGTAGAGAACATAAGACCCATGGGGAACGAGTTTATTGTCAATCAGAACATCAGGGCCCTCGTTGAGCCTCATAGCGACGTGCGGCTGGGCGATCCGAGTAACTTCGCGTATGATGGAGTCTAAGATGGGTGCTTCGGACTCCCAAGCCTCGAGCGGAATGATGAACAAACGAGAAGAGAGGGGCTCCGAGTCGGATGTGGAGGAGTGGTTCCGGAGGAGGCGCTCGACTTCTTCGGCGGCTTTGGCGCGCCACTCTGGGTACCCGCCGAGGTAGATTAACATCCAGGCAGCTTATCGTGTGTGTTGTTATGTTACGCCTACTTCTAGTTAGAGTAAAATTAAGCACCTGTCACGCCCGTAGCACGAGCACCAGCGATGATAAGTCCCATAATGAACTATGGAAGGTGTAAGTCTTGTTTTTCAAGTCATAAACAGCCAAGCTTACTCCGACAATTGTAAATCTGTCGTCCTTGGCATCTAAAAGCATCTCCAAAGGGTCGTTCTGTCGGACTCCCGACTTCTCTCTTTCGTTAATTGTCTTCACGATGATGTCGTAAACGTTCTTCGCTGCCCAGTCCTTCTTTATCATGGATGGAGAGGGGAACCATGGAAAGAGAATGGTTGCCGGAGTAGTCGAGTCATCCAGGTCGTTATAGAGCTTCCTGAGACGCTGGATTAGAGGGTAATCATCTGCCATCTCCTTCGCAGCCAGTACTCTAACGGAAGTATGGAACCCGAGCTGACCGAAATATACGTCAAATCGAAGGATGGGATTCCGACACTGGTTTTTTTCTGACCTCGCACATATCGTTGAATGGGTCAATCGTCTCTCGAGAGGACCACCGCTCCATGTACTGTCGGATGTCTTCTAGAACGAGCGGAATCACTACCTGAAAGAGGATATTAAATCTAAAGGCTCCCGGGCAGAATTTCGTTTGACTTACTGTCACTAAGGCTTGAACTTCGCTGAACCGCCACTAATCGCTTCTGGACAGTGGTCAGAACGTTGGAGTCTGCTTCTTTGATTACGGGGAGCTTATGTAAGATTTCAGAAGAGATAGTGTACCGTAGTAACCAGCTCTACGGCTATGGCATGCCGAGCCTGAAACAAATTTGAACGCTTCGAGGAGGCTGAGGCCTCTGAAGGAGAATATAGCCTCTCGAGCTGACTCTCCAGGGACAACTGTAACTTTGTGCTGATCATAGCGGAGGCCATGTTAGATGGAGAGTTTTGTATGGAGAGGCCGGGAGTAACTGACCCAGAGAAGGTTAAACCGGAATATACGCTGACCTGTGGCATGGAACCCCCAGTTGAGGAAGTCGAGTCGTTGGTTGAAGAAAGGGAAGATGGAGAGAAGAGATTTTCCCGGAATGGCGTTAGCGAGATACCGCAGCTCATATTTCTTCGATCTAGGGGGGAGTAGAGATCGGACGAGGACAGATAGGGCTACAACAAGTCCTATTGGGAGGGCATAGTTGAGACCTAGAAAGGCTTCTGTGGCCCCGAGGAATCTTGTAAATGTTTGAATCGAGGACATGAGGGAATAAACTGGAGGTGGGTGTCTAGTGTAGGTTCGGGTTGTGGTATTTATACATTATCTGCCGGAGCGAATTTTTTTCTGAAACAACAAACGGCTCCATCGCGCGAGCCGCTGCTTGGTGGGCCCGATACAATCAATGCCCACAAGGTGACCAGAAACCTAGTAGTAACCCGGTGCACATACATTAAAGGCATAGGTTCTGGGTAACCGAATATTGCATTCCCAATATGCATACATTCCGCCGGAGGGTGAGCACTCGGAATGTATGTCCCTCGCGGATTGGGGTGCCTCCCTCCTCTGGCATCGGATACTTATCACAATTCTGTCAATGGGAAAGGCATGTAACCTCATGTACCTTGGCTCTAGGCTGATGTGCGTTTGTTTGCACGTACGCTAGACAGCTGGAAATATATCCTCATGATTGCCTCCCCAGGTCCATAGCACAATGATGTATCCAGTGGGTCCGCCTGTGACAAAATATGATAGTTCTGCAGATGTGGATCTTGGCTCTTACTCAAGACAAAGGATTTGATGCACTTTTCGATCCACTAGAACGACCTGAGCCACAAGTCGGACAAGGCTTCAGTGTAGCTTCCGTCAGAATTTAACAGCTGACACATGGAATCTAAGTTCATGTAAGAAATTCAGACCTTGAGGGTTTCGTACCACTTCCGGAAGATGTCGTTAACATCGTCGAATTCCCTCGTTGGAAGGCGAAGATACCATCTTCTCGATATTTCTCCCTTCAGGGAAGCGTGTTCCGTCGTATTTTTTTGGATTCCAAATCAAGTTGCTCTTGCAAGAGTAGTAGATCGTGGGGGTGCTGTCGGGAGAGGATCGGATTGTGCCTGATATAGACTCTGACAGGCTGTGTGTCTGAGTAGTAGAGGTCGGATTGTAAGTACAAATGTGTAAGGGCTTGACCCAATTTTATTTGGAATTTATTTGTTGCGATTGTCATCATTCATATGTACAGAGTATATAAGACGTGTACTAGTCTTGTAAGTAGTAAGTCTCTCGAATCTATGACTTACAACTGTCACTTACGGATTTGAGGACTTCGTGAAACGAGATCCCTCTACTTCGGCTTGCCTCGTTTCACATTTTTGACAGAACCAAGTCGTTCTACTACTACCCCTCTCTACTCATTTAACCACAATAACCCCCTCCCCGCGACAAACCAACATTCATAACAATACCCGCGTCGTTACTCCTGGATCAGGTTGCTTACTAGCACGTCGAGCACCACGCCTGGCCTTGATATCGGCCTCGCGTTGCCGGATAACACGGGCCTCACGCATGGCAATCCGTTCGCGGTCAACCAGTAGATAAATTCTCGCGGGCTAATTCTACAACACGGCGCTGCTCCTCAGGGAGCTCGTAGGAGACCAGAGGGAGACTTTCACGCGTATGAGAATCCCAGCTACGCCTATTTGTAACCGAACGGGTGGCAGCAGTAGCCGCCCCCTTCGAACCACCAACAGCTACGGCGTTGTGGTCCTTAGCCGAGTTCTCAGACTCGCTGCTGGTTTGACGTTCGTCAACGTCCACAGACTCGTGCTCGTCAGCACGCAATAGCCCAGCGTCGGTAGCTGGCCCTTCGTCCTCAGACGGAATGGATGAAGCATCGACCGCAGCCTGACTATCCAAGGGAGACACGAATGTCTCAACCTCGTAATTATCACCTATTGGGGAAAGAAGGATGTTAGTACTAACAGGAACAGAGAGCTCACCTTGAACATGGTCTCCGGGGGTGGCCAAACCCTCGGGCACGGTAGCGTGGCTACTTGTAACAACCATTGTGCACGAAATAAAAGAAAGGTACCTAGAGACGAATTAGCAAGAACAGGAATATAAAATGCATACTGTGGACGGAAGTCTCAGGTGATCAAGCTGAGGGGGATCCAGAAGCAACGACGCGAGTATTGTTATGAATGTTGGTTTGTCACGGGGAGGGGGTTGTTGTGGTTAAATGAGTAGAGAGGGGTAGTAGTAGAACGACTTGGTTCTGTCAAAAATGTGAAACGAGGCAAGCCGAAGTAGAGGGATCTCGTTTCACGAAGTCCTCAAATCCGTAAGTGACAGTTGTAAGTCATAGATTCGAGAGACTTACTACTTACAAGACTAGTACACGTCTTATATACTCTGTACATATGAATGATGACAATCGCAACAAATAAATTCCAAATAAAATTGAACCAAGCCCGTACAGTACCTTGCCGATGATATTGATCGTGTTCGCGTATTACTCACCAAAGCGCATCCGAGGACGTTAAGAACCTCGCAGTGACTTGCCGGGACTATCATCGGAAGCCGCTTGACCACGCGGAGGGCGTACCTGCTATCAATATTGTGACAGATGGCTGTAACACGGGAATTGCTGGTGTTGTCAGCCAGGGAGTCAATTGGAAAACTGCTAGTGTTGCGGCGTTCTTTTCGAACCCTGCCCAGCAAAACTACCCTATTCACGAGATCGAACTTCTGGCCGGCCTGGAAACTATGATGCGGCATAGAGATATCTTGCACGGTGTGAGCTTTCGTTGGTTTACAGACCATAAGGCTCTTGTTCATCTCAAGGTTCAGAAGAGTCTCTCTACCTGTCAGATGCGCTGGTTCGAGAATTTGAACGAATTCGATTTTGAGATATTCTACGTACCAGGATCTGATAATATCCAGCTCCGGCTAGTTGAGACGCAGCAACCATTACAACTCCGCTATCGCCACAGCATCCCAACATTGACCACCTGTGTATTGCATTACCGACTGATACAGTACGTCGGCGTAGGTGAATAGCGTTGGTAAATATAGTAATCGCCGTCACCCCAGATACTGTCTTCTGGGTCCCGACGCCATACCGCTTTCAAGAGCTGGATGCATCTGTCAGGTTGTACTTCGGTTTGCACCTTGGAAAGGGAACGCACGGAGGTTATCCAATCATCCGTTACCTTCAAGTCAATATCAATGATCAGAATCTACTCACCTTCACTCTTTCTGGGACCGTGGATTTTTGCTTGGCTATCTACTTGATGAGAAGCCGCAGTGGCAGAGTGGGAGATAAGCTAAAGACCGTGCCCTATGTCTATATTGAGAGGTTCAGCCGACCTTGACTTCCATACGTCTTAGCAAGCTAGAAGCCTAGAGCAAAGGGGAGACCCCTATATTCGATCAGCCCCATCATTTTTGATGGCTCATTATTTTTGGCTCCCACTTCCTTGCCTCGTGGCGAGACAGTATGCTTCTTTGCCTACTACGGCGGCCTCTGCTATAATGGCTAATACATACTCGTCTGATACGGTAGAAACGGCCGGTAGTAATGCATACCCCCCCTTGAACGTTGAACTCTCAGCTCAGTGCTCAAAATATGGTGACGTTCAAGCAAGAAGTTGTCCCAAGTCTTCCGGCTAGAGACGTGGAGACTAGAGGCGAATCAAATGGCCTCGACGATGTGTGCGAAGACGTGGATGGTCCTGACGGAAAGACGGTTGAAACGGTTGGGGACCCCGCAATGAGCTTTCTGGATCGAGATGGTCCCGTTGTAACGCGACGAGAGTTGTGGAGTTACTATTGTGCGTCCTTTTATCCCTATTTTCACTTTCAGATACGTTGAACGAGCTCCCAAACCAGTATACTATAACGGTGACAATGTAAGTAGTACTATTGATTGCCACGCAGGTGTCGAAGGACGGCCTCTGATACTGGGCCTCTACTATCAGGGCGTTGGTCCCTTGGGCTTCTCTATGACACTGTTTCAATTTCTGGCAAATGCAGCGGGTTACGATCCAGTAAAAGGCCCGGGATCATCGTGCAGCGCACCTGACGCTTCTGGCCAGTGCGTTGTTCCATGGGCTGGCGGCACCAAGTCTGTATCTAGCGTCGTATTGATTGCCAATGGAATCAGCTTCGCGGTAAGCATGTTTCCCGATATACAGGTCGGGTGCGACACGGGCTTGAATTTGAATCAGTTTTGCGCAATCAGGTTATGACCTTAATATTTACGACAATCGGATCCGCCGCAGACTTCGGAAACTTCGGCAGATGGCTGTTATTCACTGTGACTTGTATCTGCTGGGCAGCCCAGTATGCAAGTTTGAGCCTAACGGGTAACGTAGTTGACTTTATTCTCCTTTAACATCGAACATACATCTTTTCAGATCCTTCGCGCTGGGGAGTGGCAATGGCCTTGTTTATGATCGGTTTTATCTCATATGGTGCTACTCTGGTGTTTTACGCCGCCGTGTTTCCACGTCTGGCACGGAATACGGAGCATTCGCGTAACCTTCGTGATCGTTATCGAGCGGGGGAAATTTCGCTCGAAAAGTATGAACTGGAAGAAAGTTTGGAGAAGAACAGAATTAGCAACATTAGCACGGTAACGTCGTCTCTTCAAGGCCATTCCGGCATTATCTAATACCGAGGCGTACGTATACACACAGATGCACAGCAACATTGGCTATATTGCGACGCTCTGCCTGAATCTGACCCTCCTACTGCCTTTGAAAGATCATCCAAAAGTGAACAATTATGTCTTAGTACTGTGAGTGCAACGTGTTGTAAACCCGAAACACATTCATCCAACCCGCCCGTGCGTGTACAGTGTCAATACATATTGGGTGATTATGGGGATTTGGTGGTGTAAGGATCTAACACTCGGCCATGGAACCGAAGTCTGATCCACTGCCCCCAGTCATATTTCAGCAACCTCGACCGGGGCCACCTCTCCCTAAAGGATCGTCTTATCTGACAATAGGATGGAAACAGGTATTGAGTTAACGGTGATCTACATGATTTCTAACGCTTTCAACTTCGGTTTCCTAGATTTGGTTAGCGCTGAAACAGTGGAAGCAACTGCCTTATACGTTCATCTACCTCTTCTCATTCTTTCTGTTAGCCGATGTGAGTTGATTAATCGGATGTGCTATCTTCGCTCATTCTAGGATACAGGGGTTAAACACTACCGGAACGCTGGTCTCCATTTGTCAGAACGAGAAGTTCTCGTTTAGCTTCCTTCAAAATACCTACTTGGGTTTAGCACAGGCTATCACTTCCACGGCCAGTACTCTTGGATTCTGGTACATTCAACGGCATTGGAAAATCCCGACTAAGAATATGGTACGCCATGTGCTCTTCCGTGCCTACTTTAGACTTTGAACTCTATCGTTCGTTATCTAGTTTGTTGTTACGAATGTCGTGACCACTTTGATACCGCTCTGGGGTATGATCGGCATATGGTCTCAGAGATTTGGGTAGCCCTATTTCTTCCTGTCCAAACCTTCCACTGACCACAGCCATCCTTAGTTTCCATAATGCCTGGGAATTTTGGTGCGGTTCAAGGGCACCTTCATTTATTTCCCGCACTCTAACCAAATACGTTTCGAACCCGGACAGGGCGTACAACGTTATCTTCGGGCTTTTCCAAGCTCCGTATTACGCTTTCTCTCAGACAATGATGGCAGAACTAACTCCTCCAGGGTTTGATAACATGGTGCGCATGTCGAATTATTTAAATTCTATGCCGCACTTACTGTGGGCCAAGTTCTTCGGTCTCTTCGGATTGTCGAATCGAGCATCATCGATGATAGGTCCTAACGTGATTCAGGGTATCATAGACGCCTCTGGGAATAACTGGAAAGGCTTTCCCTTCCTCTTCGTCCTGTGCTTTTTGGCATCCCTTATCATCTGGTTTGCTGTCGACGTACCAAAAGGACGACGCGATGCCGTATCTTGGGCTGAACAAAGCCGGCGGTGACATCCTTCATTCAGCAAATGGATTTAAGAGGTAATAGTACACGTTTTATTTTTCTTATGTCAATCAGGGCAAGGCTCTCCCCTCGTTAATTGCAGTAGCGACCATACTAGTGTTGGGACGGTTGAACGCATATCTGGCGCGAAGTTTAGCTTTACCTAAGAATAATGATTCTACCGTACCTCTCATAGCTATCCAAGTACAACTGCTCGGTGCTACAGGTCGATTTGAAGTGGGGATGGTTGAAAACGCGTTTGATGTACGCATTGAAACGTTTCCCCTCTGGGAGTTGGAATCCCCGGTAATGAGTTAAGACTATTTTCGCTCGGAAGAGCCCTGGATATTAGGGTTAGAAATGATTCCATCTTTATTCGCGACCGGCGGGTAGAGCTCACAGGGACCAGCCATGATGTCAGGCCAACCAAGGTCAGTGTTTCCGTCGACCCACAACCCTAAGCCTCTCCTCATCATGGTTTGTTCACCTTCACCCAGTTGGCCTCCACTCCCGAGGACCTCGTTCTCCATGCGTTCTAGAAGAGATACAAACCCTTTTATAACCTCGTGGAATTCTTTACCGTGTTGGATTTGGGCGGATTCGTCTTGAGCTTGGAGATAACGATAGAAGGCTGGTACCAAGGTCCTGTTTACTTGGTCTGCCGCTAACCGGACGAGTGCACGGGCGTCTGTTGCAACAGTGGATCAATGATTATATCTACTGTTTCCTGTAAACTTACAAGGATTAAAGGGAAGGGGTAAGAGAGTGTGCTTCGTCGTTGTAGCCGCCAAGCTGCCGGTGTACAAACGTAAATAAAACTTATTCCCAATTCTGACTTACTAGGAGATACTCACTCTTCGAGATATTCCATAATAACAGTGCTCTCGTTTAGCGCTCGAGGGGGGCTGAAGTAATTCAGGCGAAGCGCTGGAACCAGTCCCTTGGGCGACAGCTCCACCAGTTCTTTCGGTTTCTTGTACGGATCCACCTCGACTAGTTGAATTGCTCAGGGGATAGTCCAATGGGGTAAGAGAATTTGTTTAACACACCATACTGTTACATTTGAGATATAGATTTAAGCTACTGTATAAATCATGTAAATCTCACCTTGTAGGGAATCTGAAGTGCTTGAAAAGTAACCCAAGCCCGCTGGACGAAAGGGCAGAAGCAACTTCCGAACAGAGTGATATCTTGGTCCGACTGACGGGCGTTTACAGTCTCTAGGGCATCCCCAGTGCACTGGGTATGATACAGCCGACCTGTGTCGCTGCTCTTTGGCGCTGTCATGATTCCAGTTCAGAGATTAGGGAATAGATTCAAGCCGGTGCGAAGCATCGTCTGGGTAGAAATAGGGGCGGCTTCCATCACATGACATCATTCTGGTCTCGACTCAAGCTCCAAGTTCCACTGTTGCGTCCGAATCCCATTAAAAATCAGTAGATACGATACAGATGTGTTCCATAGCTCCTATACACTAACTAGCCCAAAGTTTAATATTTACCGATCAGCTTGGCCATTACTGGAAATATCCCTGTTCAAATTGCCTGCTACTCTCGGACACATTACGCGAATGGCCCTCTCTGGGGCTTTGCTTCCGCAGCCGCTCTCGAACACGAACAAGAGCATCGCTAAAAGCATTGTCAGGACACTCTTTAGCTGATTGGGCATGATACTTGAGAAACACTTCCTCAATGTCAGTAATAAATATCGAATGTGGATGCGTGGTCAATAGCAGCGCGCGTAGTCCAGGATGTTGAGTAAACTTGAGATAAAGTATTTTTTCCAACTGTATATAATAAGCTTGAGAGAGGAGACAGCAGTTGGATGGTAATACTGACCTTCCAGTCCGAGATCTGGTCCCAATCCTTCCTGGCAAAATGCGAATATTGGCGAGATAGGTCGAAAGCAGCCTCGACATTAGGACTCAACCGAATTTGCTCCGCCACTTCCGGGTTGTATTTCAGATATTTCATAGCCTCAAAGAGATGTGTCGCCGTAAGGTACGTATGTCCCCCATGCTTGACCTGGTGGTGCGAGTGGTTGAAGATGCCAGAATACGCACCATCAGAGGGACTGATGTGGACATATGAATTGTGTTGAAATGCTGGAACTTCTGCACTGAGACCGTTGTTCTTTCCATGAGAGCTATTAATCGATCTGAATGTATCGTAGGTGTAGGAGCGTCGATGCTTGATCTGCCTAGGTGATCTCGCATTGCTTTGCTCCTCGTGCACACCGTGTAGGAGGACTTGGGGATTCTGTGATTGAAAGTCACTAGAGCGCGTCTCAGGAAGATTGACTGGAGGGGCGCCAAGTCCGGCATCGAGTGGTTCGCTTTGACTTTCCTGTGGTTGGACACCGTTTCCAGAGGTTGATTGAGAATCTGGGTATGCAAAATCTTTGGCCTTGACTCCATCCGAGTCTACGACACCGCCAGACTCTGTCGACAAATGTCTCCGTGACAGAGAAGGAGAAAGCTCGCTTGTGAGAGCACCATCTTGATACGTTTGCGGCTGGGACTCCAGAATAAGGATTGGATGCTCTTCTACAGCAGTGCTCGAAGCACCCTGCTGGGGTATTGATGGGGTGGATGCTGTAGGTACGCCAATGAAACGAACCTCCCTTGTCAGATCAGGATAGGAGATAAGGCCACGGCTATTGTTGGAACTGCCGTACATTGAGCCTTGTGCTTGATCGCTGTTGATACTACCATTTGACGAAACTGTAAAAGGCTGGGGGTGGGTCCGTATTGGGAGGAAAGGTTTGTTGGCTCTCATTGCCGATCTGAGGTTGGTGACATGGAAAGTGCGGGGGTCGCTCCAGGAACTCCCAGTATGGACGTCTTCGTTGGCAAATACCATTTTTCGCTTAATAGTGGCATCTTTTATTTGCATCCAGTCGCTCACCCGCTGCTTGAATCGTTGATCCATTGGCGGACCAAAGTCAACGAAGGTTTTGACAACAACAGTCCCATAGGCTACCGCTAGAGCAAGGGCGCAACTGATAATGCAGCGAGCAGCGAGGGTTGTTCCCCCATTGAATGGCTTTGGAGGATTTATAGGATCGCCGCGCCACAGGTAAACCAGAATACATATGATATAGAATACGAGGGACCTGCGTATGATAGTCAACTTCTACAGGGAGACTTTGAGTCAACCAAACGGCTGGCAGCGCAAGCAGAATCCATACGTTCCACAATACACCCGAATCATGTCCCTTTTGGGTTTCCTGTTAGGAATTAAGTTCAGTGGCAACAGAACTTTGTGCTCAGAGTGACACTGACCTCTGCCCATGCAATGGCCTTATGAGGCCTCCTCATGGTATTGAAGCGAACAATGTAGATACAACCCAGCACAAGGCTTACTAGCGCAGATATCAGCGAATACAGCGCAGCATAATGCACCAAAGGATCCGCATTGGCCGACTCAATCTGCAAAAGGGATAAGATTGCACTAGTAGTACACCATGTCAGTTCATGAAGTCCATTAATAAAGACAACGAGATGCAGCGTACGAGAGTAACAGAACAGAAATGATGTTCAAGGTCTTCCACTCCTTGATGAGCGTGTCGATAAAACGCTGCCAAGATCGCTTTAGTTTATCGTACGCCGGTGCATTGTCCCACACTTCTGAGAATTGGTCGCCCATCCTCCGTACGGACGCTCGATCGAGAACCATCCGTTCCATGACTATCAGCTCGATGTTCGCCTCCTCGAAGATATTGGCAACCCGCGTGAAGTAGAGGGCAGGAAGACCTAGAAGGATGTAGAGATAGGCATGGCGAGAGATGGTGTCCCACGAGTCGATCAGCTTCGTGTAAAGACCAGTTTTCTCTGGAGACGTAGTGGTTGGAAGAGGTAGGCTAGACGGTACTAAAGCTGGCTCCTGGTTCTCGGCCTTGAAGTGGATATGCTGCGTGTTGCGGCCGTTGGAAGTGGTATGCTCGACGATATGGGGGTCCCATACCGGCTCTTGTGGTGGCAGTTGAGTCGGAGGCAAACTGTGGTGAGACTGGATGCTTGGTCTGAGGCTACTGTCTCCCGCGGCAGACGTACGGCTCTGTGAAGACGCAGACGAATGCAGGGTAGTAACTGGAAGCTCCCCAATGACACCTTCCTGAAAGGATGTCTGCCCATCGGAGGTGTCGAGTGGTAGGTAGGGCACAGGTCGACTCCAGGCAGGACCTCCCAGTGAAGATCTGGCACCACTGCGTACAGAAACGGACCTTGTAAGTTTTCGCTTGGTGGAATAAGGATCAACCGCAATGAAGTTCTCGCGATTAATAGCCTTCTGCGTCAGCGCAGCTTGCCATGCGCCGGTTGGATCCTGGTGTTGAGGGTTGCGTGGTGCGGTTGCGTGGCTGTAGGAGGGGTTGGTTATCCGTGACCCGGCTGCAGGTTTGTGATTAGAGTATCCGTATATTTGCAGCACAGAACTCACCTGAATCACGGCTTGATCGAGAGGTCTTCGGTGGGGACCGACTCCGGCTACGTGATCGATGATTTCCGCCACTCCCCACCTGGCCTCGCTCAGATCCTGTTCCTTCATCTAAGCCTTCTTCTTCGTCGTTGGGGCGTCTTCCTGCATGCTGGATGCCATCCTGAACCTTGGGTTGATCGGCTCCGGAAGGCGAATGTAACGCCGGGTCATCTTGCCCCTCATTGCTGAGCCGTGGGGTAGTGTGGGGGGAGATGATCTCAAACTCGTATCCGGACAAACTCTCTACTTCAGGCTGTGGTCTCTGGACAGACATGGACCGATTCCGACGCAATGAGCGCTCGTAATTCTTCAATCTTGTACCCTTTGCAAGTGTTATTGAGTCACCAATTGCCTGGATCTAGGAGCTGAACCTCCGAGCCTGCTGTGCCATTTCATGTTGTGACAATCAGCGTCCAACCCTTGACTCTTAAAGAACTTGAACTCACCCACAGTGACCCAGTATGATGTGAGAGGTTGGGACGACCACAACCACCCGGTACTGTTGATGGAAGGGAAGAAATTTGAACAGCCAATGACGCTCCAACATTTAGGCGCTGGAGAGACTTCCTTGTTGATTGCTGGCATAAGTCCGTATGATTGGGAGAAAGCAACATGTACAATCACATACCGTAACAGCGTCCGACTCGGCGCGTCTAGTAACACAACAAAACACAGCAACGGAAGAAATCATGAGTACAAGGGCAAACTTCAACCCCCCAAGTCAAACCCTGTTCCCTCATCCTACTCATCGTCATTGGCAACGCATCAGTGACTAGCTTGATGACAGGTTCAGACCATGTTCAATTGGATAACGAGATAAAAGAGTTGGGGGCGAGGGAATCATTTATATCTCCAGTTAGCTCTAACGCCTCATGGCAGCCAGACAAACGATTAGAAGATCTTGTATGCGAATTTGGCCCATGAATGTGAAATGTCTCGAGGGTTGGTTGACGAAGAGGCGTGTGTTTCGAAAAGAATGCGAAGGTGTAAGAGAAATTCAGCCAACCTGTCGCACCTTCCCTCAAGCCCGAAGACGAGAGAGATGGAAGGTAGGCAAGTTCCCCCCTGTGTTGCCTGTATGAGGAAATCGAATAGCGAGGTGTAATTTCATTAGCCATGGCATCTGCTTGAGGGCATTGAAATTTTCGGTCGGAGGGTTCTGCGACGAGTCGGCTAGCCTCACATTAACCGTAAGAGTCAGCAGCCCGTTGTAGAAGCCCGATGTCCAGGGGATGTAGCAATCATGCAACTGCATGGGGTTTAGGCGTTCGGGCAGTGTAATGAGCTCCCAGCCGTCGTTGTCTATGCGGAGTTCGTGAAGGAGAGGGGCAGAAGTGACCAACGGTTTGATAAGCTTGGCAATCTGGGAGGGTCTGAGATAGACACTGAGTTGGGATAGCCGGGAACTTTGAGATAGCATGGTGGATAGGAGTTCGTAGACTGTATACTGAGCGCAAGAGGGGCTGCTTTGGAACGCTGGACTCCTTCTAGCCAGCGGAGTCCTACGCAAGTGGTTATATCCGGGACAGTCTATAGCAACTTCTCTCCAGTGGCGACAAACATGGGTAACAACAGTCCATGTCGTAGTTTTAGAATGAGTATTTTCTATCCACTCCGTGTGGCTAAATTTCAGAAAGATTCTGGACAACACCTCCGATGGCCCGGGCAAACTCGAGATTGGCTAGTGCAAATGTATTGCGCTTCGATTTTGGCTCCAAGATGCGGTGTTCTAGTAGCGCAATTTCAGCACCGAGGGCGTTCATACCAGCCTCTTTTTGCGACAGCCCTGTCATTCTGGCGGTGAGGGTTGCAGTAGCCGTTACCACTGAACGACCTGGTGAGCTAGACTTCCGTAGATGGATTTCACTTACGGGGCAAGGCCAGTGTAAGAACATTCGATCGGGGCGAACAACGCATGACTCCCCCCTTCCATGCATGCCCGTCATTTGCAGAGTGTTGCCACCTTGGGGTGAACTTATGGACTGTGGCCGACTTGGAATGTGAAGCAAAGTCGGTGGCAAGCAAAAAATGGGGGAAGGAGGTGAAGGATACATGTGGAAAGTGATCGCATGGAGGCGTAACATAGATGGACCAGGCGGATAGTTCTCTTGTATAAACCTAAAACTTAGGACTGCCATTTAAACCATGGGTTTTACTGGGTCTAACCACATCGGAAGTAAGCACGTCGCTACGGGGCCCCCTTCCACCACTGCAGGCGCACTCGTCCGATCTGACACCTTTCTGCATGGATCACCCAGCGTGATGGCGAGCCCGCTCCCATACAAAAGGGCCAGGTGTACGGGGGCACAGGCCAACTGTTTCCTGCCATTGTGTGAGATTTCTACGTCAGCGGGGAATTTCTGCCTGCCACACTGCTCATGGACTTGCAAAATGTGCATTACACCACTGAATAGTACCTAGCGTACCCTCCACCAAGTCTGAAGTATTTTTTTCCTTGAGTAAAGGCGGAATTTTCGATTGAAAGACATAGCTCGGCAGTTGCAGGGCAGGTAACATACCCGGGTGTATGCGGACCTACAGCCCAGCCGCATTGTGCAAAAGGGATAAGATTGCACTAGTAGTAATGAGCTTTGTCGCAATAGTAGAGGCAACTTGAAACAAAGAGGTTTGATGCATAGGCTCAAGGTATGTACTTCTCGGGTATTAGGCAACAACCTGGGTCCTGAATGTAGCTGCAAAAGTGAGTAATTTGAATCCAAACCCGTTCCCTCATCCTACTCTTCGTCGTCGTCGTCGTCGTCGTCGTCATCATCATCATCATCTTCGTCCATGCCCCAGCCCCCGAAGTCGTCGGACAAGCTATCATCACTGTCATCCTCGTTTACAGTAACAGTGACTTCTCCAGCAACTTCCTTCAAGAGATTCAGCTGGTTGTCCGTTAGATTGCGGCAGTGAACAATCGCTAGTTGTTTCAGCTTGGCGCCCAACCTTTGTCGAAGAGAAAGTATGTCTTGGAGCCTGTTGAGAGTTTCGTACCCGGAGTAACCTGGCTCACAGTCAATGTCGGAAATCGCAAGAGATTCGAGTCGAGGGAGAAGGATGTTCGAATCTTGACCTTGACCTTGATCGGCGGATGCAATTACGGTTTCCGCATCCTCCTGGGGCCAGTGCTGAAATGCTTCTAGGGAATTTTCGTTATCAAAAGACATTCCTTTCAACCTGGGCAGTCGATTGAAAAATCTCCGGGTCTCCTCCGTATTATGAGACGGGCAGTTCATTAGCGTACTAAGCCCGCTGACAGGTAATGCATCAGTTACCAGCCGGATGACAGGTCCAGACCATATTTGACCGGGCAAATAGATAGTGATGGCAGCCAATGAGTATTCCTGCGCGCTGTCCTCCATCCAGGCACGCAAACCGATGGAGGGGACGTATCCCTGCTCGTGAATTTGAAGCGTCCCGAGGGTTCGTTGACGAGGGGGCAAGCATTGGGAAAAGACATCGGAACTCCATGAATGGGATATGGCTGTAGACAGTGCCTCAACAGAACTTCCATCCCCGCCTTCGCAGGTGAGGTGTAATTGGCTCGAGAAAGGAACGCGAAGGTGTGCAAGGAAATCAGCCAACCCATCGCAGCTTCCATGGAGTGATAGATGCATGAGAGATGGAAGGTAGACAGGCTGCCCTGCGCTGCGTATACGAGGAAATTGCATATCGAGGGTCAGGTCCTTTAGTTGTGGCATCTGCTTTAGAGCGTTGAGAATTTCAACCGGAAGGTCCTGTGGGGGGTTTGCCTCGCCAAGGTGAACCCTAAGAGAGAGCATCCCATGATATAGGCCGGACGTCCATGGGATGTAGCAGCGATGCAACTGCATGGACGTCAGACGTGGGGCGTCGCCGTTCAGCAACCCTTCAGGAAGCACAGTGAGCCTTTCGCTCACTATGGTGAGATCTTGAAGGAGAGGGGCAGGCGTGCCAACCAACAGTCGAACAAGCTTGTCGAGCTCAGTGGGTGGGGAGGAGACAGCAAGTTTGGATATCCGAGCAATTTGAGAAAGCGCCGTGGCAAGCGACTTGTGGATCTTTGCCGAGGAAGAGATATTAATTGTAAGAGGGGCCGCCTTTGAGCGCCTGACCATTTCTTCCACCCAGCGTGGTCCGATGCCCCTGCCTATATTGCTCCATAACATAGGATACTCTATGGCAACTTTTCTCCAGCGACGACAAACTTGGGTAACAGCGGTCCAATCCATAGGCTTGGAGTTGAAATTTTCTCCCCACAGCATATGGCTGCATTCCAAAAAGATTCTGGATAACACCTCCGTTGGCAAAGTTGAGATTGGGGCTAATTCATTGCGCTTCGACTTCAACTTTGAGATTCGGCGTTCGAGTGAGGCGATTTCAGCATCCAGAACCTTGCGTGCAGCCTCTTTTTGAGACAGCCCTGCCGTTCCATCCGTCGGGCTTGCAGTGGCCATTCCCAACGACCCCACAAGAGTCTGTGAGCCGAGAATTGACAGTCAGAACTCTGCATAAGTAATCAAATCACGAAATCTCGTACCCCGCTGACCTTATTTTCGTAAGAATTGAGCTCAAAATCGGATCCAAATCGCCTTGCACGTAGCGTTACAATACGTGACAGAATCGCGTCGAGCGACACGCGCTGTCCGGTCAGTCTGTGTTTATTTGCACGTCAATGGTAAGCAAATAAACACCTTCGTGATCAATTCGCGATACGAAAGTCTCTGAAACTGGATGGAATATTGTACAATTGCCCAAGTCATTAGCTAAAAGCTTAATAGGTCAGATTCTCTGATCCTGAGCTCAGGTTCAGCCAGTTTCTCTGGCGTAAGGTTCTGGAATCTCAAACTCAGGACTTCGCTGGTGTACAAACAAAAGCCATCGCTGCCCTACCAAATGCGGAAGCCATGTTCGAATCGTCTCTCTGACAGGTTTCCCGATTCCGTCACGCTAGGCGTAGGTTTTGGCTTTATTTCAACCCAGTTCTGTTACGGCAAGCCTAAAATAATGCTATTGTGCTGAATTGGAACTTATATTCAAGTTTTAGGTCCTTAGTACTACCCGACAGATATACCCACCTCATTTCTACCATTCCCGCTGCCAGAGCGGTATCTACGACCGAAACGACCTTCAACAGAAAATCCGAATATCAGGACTCCATGGGACAGAAGTCTTCGAAGGCTAAACAGTCATGGCCACCATTTCCATATGGAAACGGAGCTTATCCTCCGTACATGCCCCCACCCGGCTTTCCTATGCCTCAACACTATCCCCCGATCCCGGGATATGCACCGCAAGGTTATGGCCAGGGTGCTGTGATTCCACCAACGCACTTTAACTGGCCGCCTCAGGAAGATCAAGTTCATGAAAAACGCAAGAAGAAAACTAGAAAGGGGAGAAGCCAATCGGAGCAGTTTGCTGGAGGTTTTGGGGTGGGCCCAGTCACATTTCCGCAACGTACGTAGTCCTTTGACTTCCACAGAGAAATGCTCCTAATATGGGCATCTGTATAGCTGTAGTACATCGTCCTTCCTCAAGGAACGAAAATCCACGCGTGATCCCCCAACCTTCGCGAAAACGAAGGCAACCACAGAATCCAGTTACGCCTTTGAACACCGGGGCACCTCTAGCAAATTTTCCAGCTCCAGATCGTCAGCCTACGCCTTTTATTCCAGCTGCCCCACCGCAAGACGATTCCGACGAAACGTCCGAGTCAGAAGACGAAGACACTCCCCCGCCACCGCGGAGGGCATCGCGACGAAACCGTCGAACACGGTCTGAGGATTATCCTTCAATCAGAAACAATCATGATGATCTCTTCCATCCTATGCGACAAGCCTCAATGCGCAATCCCCTTCCTCCGCCTCCCAAAGATGTCTACGAAATGACCCCATATAAACCTCTCCTCGCCCTTCCTCGAACTGGTCCAGTTATACCGACATCCGGAGCACAGAATATCACTGTTACCACGCTGCCTGCACAGGCAGTAGTACCACAGCCAGCTGCTGCCAACCCTGCTCCTACTCCAGCTCCGCCAAAGAAGAAGAAAGGAAGCATTTTCAGGAAGTTCTCTACGAAGAGAAAAAATGAGAAACCTCCACCTCCTCCAGTTCCGGCGCCCGCACCCGCTTCTGCATCTACACAGGGGCCAATCCAGTTCGTGTTCGTTCCCACTGATAGGAAACCAACACCTAACCCTCCCGAAAACCAACAACACCGAGCTTCTTCAACTATTCCACCTGAACCTAAACCCCCTGCTACCCCCGAGCCGTCCACTGCCCCTTTTACTGCTTCTGGATTCTCAAGTGCAGGTTTCCCTTCGGGTCCAGTCACAGGTGGATTCGGCGTGAGAGACGAAGGTCCCATAACAGGAGGTGCAGATTTCTCTCGATCCCCTCCCTTAACTCCCAAAACACCAGAACCCCGTCCTTCCTCGCGAGCTTCTAGAGCTTCAGCTCACCCCACCACTCCACTCCGTTTTACCCAATTCGACTCCGCCTACTCCGGTTTCATGAACCACTCCCCACACCGCATCGTCTACCAAAACCAAACATACCCCACCGCGACCCACCTCTACGAAGCTCTAAAGTACATCGAACAACACCCCGAACTCGCTGAACGTATACGGCGAGCGGAAGACGTTCTGGCAGTTTACCCACTTTCTGCAGAGATCGCTCCGTTCCAAAGGTCGGATTGGGGGGATGTGTTTTTACAAATGATGGAGTTGGTCTTGACGCTGAAGTTTAGTCAGCATCCAAATCTAAGAGCGTTGTTGTTGAGCACGCATCCGAGACCAATGTCCTATGCCGACACATTGGATACATTCTGGGGAGAAGGGCCTCATAACACGGGGGATAATTACCTCGGGAAGGTCTTGATGCATGTGCGAGAAAAGATACGGAGGGATACCGTTCTATCTTGAACGAATAAGCATTCAAACCCTTCGGTTTCTCCTTCTCTGTGCCATTCGTTCTTTGCTTCTTTCGTTTTCTCGCTGCGATACCACTATGTTCTTCACCATTAACGATCCTCTTCCATGATTTATCCCAATTTTTGTATTCTATGCACGATTCTCCATATTATTACACTTTTCTAGCGATACCTACCACCTAGACGTCTTTTTTTTTCGGTTTTCTTGGAGACAGCTATGGGTTTACGTTTGATTCATGCACGCTATATCGGGATCCAGCTCTAAATGAACATATACTTCCTATTGATTATTGTACGATCTTATGACAACTACTATAACACCCTTTTTAACGACAATGAACCATCCACCACCACTGCTGTCTTGTTGCTTGGCGCGACATTATTCCGAGACAGAATTGTCTCGG
>FTPT01000181.1:0-22867 GCA_900156845.1 Coprinopsis strossmayeri
ACAGCTATCAAACAAAATCATTATAAACCTTCATGCGAAATCATCAGAAGCATATGGCGAGATCATTGGGAGCGTACAGTGGCATTATTAGAACCATATGCCGATATCTTGATCCAGCATTATTCATTGGGGGCAGAGTCCCTTTATCCATTGCCTATTTGTAATGATATCTGGCTACCGGTAACCAGTGCTAAGTTATGGGTGCAGAAGCCGGACAAGGATCTCATACTATCGTGTTTGAAGGCAGTACACAACTCGAGACCGATGAGTACTGCCAGTGTGAATGTGTTCAAACGTGAAAGTAAATCCCGTGCCTCCCGTCTTTGGGAGCCTGTTATGGGTACACTCTCGATATCTCGTTGAGCGAAACGGTTACATTATTGTCTAGAAAGATTTCCCTTTGGCTCTTGGCATCGTATCTGGGACCCTCGTAGCTATCTAGGATCGTACTCTTGTTGTTGATACGTGCTATGCGTGTCTATTGAGCCTTGCGGACTCGCAGCGGCCCACTTCCCAAGTTGAGCTTGAGCGCGAAGTTGTGAAAGAGATGTTTTTGGCAGATGGGATGGATATATTTGCAAATGAGAGGTGGGTTTGAGTGCTTGTAGTAGATTAGCTCGACAGGAACTCGCACGTCTGTCAAGATCCCATCAAACGTGTTTAGGCGCCCGTCACCTGATCCTCGAGAGCCGGACCAAACTCGTACAAGTTCTCTGATCTGGAAAGTCGAATTCAAGCTCCATTTGGTGTTTGCAATGTCAAAAGGAGAATCTTCCCTCAAAAAGTCATACCCCGCAACCCAATTCTTCACGAAGAACATCTTCTGAAGCTTCATACAACACACGATATTCAATTCCAGCTACTACATATACAACACTTTCAACTACAAGAGATCATCAACGTACATCTTTCACGATACAGGTACACTTTCATTCGTATTGGTTAATTGGTTTATTGGATGTTATTCGAGTCCAGACAGAGACGAGCATATCAAACCTTCGATGCGATTCCGTAGACGGCCATGGTCCATCGATTAACATCAATCGACTTCCTTTCAGTATGGGGGAGGGCCCGGCAGGACTGGAGTAGCCTGTGCGAGGATGGTATTGATCCAGATGTGAGTGTCCTTTTTGACCTCATCCTGGAAGGTAATCTTGGCCGAAGGGGCAAAGATAACTGTATGAGTCGACCCTCCGAAGTGGAACATTCCGATTTCGTCACCCGGCTTAACCTTTTGGCCCACTGTAACAGTGATCTCGCAAGTGGAGACCTCCACCATGCCAATGCCAACAAAGCAGACCTCGCCGATGACGGGATTATCGGCCTCGATGAAAATGAGCGCACGGGCAGCGGCGACGCTCAACCATCCTTGGGAACGGATCATGGCTCCGTGGGGATCGCCGGGTTTGAGATCGGGGTCGTCTTCAGGAGCACCTTCGTCAGGCAAGACGGCATAGTAGGTACCTGGGACGTTGACAATTTTCCTGACCGTACCATGGATGGGGCTGTGCCAGCGGTGGTAGTCCTGAGGGCTCAGGAACGCTTGGTAAACCGTTCCTCCAACGAACTTATCAGCTTCCTCGTCGTCGCGATTGAAGATATCGTACAACGAGTAATGTTGGGCCTTGAGCCAGAATCGGTCGTGCTTCTGGACATTCTCAGCCGTGTTGTACACAGTCGATTCGCAAGCGTTGAAGATGAGGGATGGATCGGCCAGGGCTTCGGCTTCAATCTTGCGTGCGTCGGGTTGGAATTGGCGAACGAAGAATTCGTCCCAGGTGCGGTATCCCCGGTTAACGGCCTGGGGTTCGGGAGTGATGTAGGTTAGGTTGAAATCCCCACGTTTTTCTT
Organism: Coprinopsis strossmayeri; assembly: GCA_900156845.1. Lineage (NCBI taxonomy): Eukaryota > Fungi > Basidiomycota > Agaricomycetes > Agaricales > Psathyrellaceae > Coprinopsis > Coprinopsis strossmayeri. The sequence continues at coordinate 1,852 of FTPT01000181.1, forward strand.
CAAGGCTCAACAAACCGGCCCTTCCGAACCACCCGTCGTCGGCATCAGTGAGAGTGCTGTTGGAACCCTCACTCGCAAGGAACGTGCCCCAGACATCGAGCAAAGTCTTCAAAGCAGCATTGAAGGCTGGCTTGCGGAAAAGATCGTAAGCAGCCGCGGTGTTGCTCAGGAGATCGAAGAGGAGATACAAGGGGACGCCAATAGGCTCCCCGATGACATTGCCGTTTTCGTCCTTGGCGATATAGAAGCTAGGAGGAACGACGACGACAGCATCCATGGCATAGAGCAACTGCTCAAAATTATCGATCTAGTGAACACTAATGAGCACGGAGCCGGGAAGCGTCTGAGCAAATGAGATGAAAGGACTTACGGTCTTGATGTCGGGAGGTTTAGCAGCCTGAAGGAAGACCTGGTCGAACAAGTCCACCATTTCAGGATCTTCCCTAATGGCCGCTGCAAAAGCCGCAACGGCGGGTTCATGACCAGCTCGCGAGTTCAGGCCAACCTTGCTGCGCTCATGATGCGTATTCATGAAGTGACTGTAGATAAGAGGGTTGGAGGGAAGCCACCCGGCGTAGCGGGTCATCTTCTTGCTCTTGGCATAGGAATAGCCCGTCATGGTGTTCTGTAGAGGTCGATGTCAGAGCCTATGGTGCAACAATAGTACACATACACCCTTACGAAGATTGTTGGGTGAGTTGGTAAACTAGAGATTGAGAGAGAAGTTAGAACTGTAGACTTGGGGAGTCTGGGGATTAGTCGAAAGCTGACCTCGCTTTTATAGAGCTTTGGTATTCGGGACATGAAAAACCGATCTGTGCAAATTTCCCAATGCGCGGAGCAGGTGGTCAGTGTTCTCCAAGCTCCGGCATGGTATCTTTGTTTGAATTGATTTCGCCAATGATCATAGCGGTCCTATGATTCTATTACGTCTGCGCTGAGAGGAAACATTCATGGATGCGAATAGCGTTAACGGGGTTCTCAGACTACCGAGCTGTCTAGTCTTCGGACCCCCTATCTGTGGCCATAGGGGGAGAATCCAACTTCCGCGGGCCTGCCCTGACCTTGAAGGAGTACATCAAGGAATTTGTCACCCCCATTTCAAGCGACGAGACACGCTGCAACGGGTAAGTGAATGTACTGGGACTGATTGCCGGGCATACACCGCTACCGGACACATCATGAAGTGGAGGTAGTCTCGATAGTCCCCTGTGAGTCAGAACAGATTCTCTGCCGATATTTGTTTGCATTTAGCAGACTTACGCGGCGATGCATCCTTGGTGTCGCCATATGCGCTCCAAGGACAATCGGTCACTAAAGGATTCACAAAGGTCAACTCTAGAACAAACTCGCGAAACCATAAGCGGCCGCTACTCGCCTGCGTTCCCGCTCTAATCCCTGACGAGTTATCTACAATTACGGCGCTCTTGTAAGCTCCGTCTTTTATGGGAACTCCTTTTTGGGGCCTTGTGGACTTCGCGCATAGGTAGAGGAAAAGTCCGCCACAGTACTATATCATTTCGAATGTTCCTTGAACCTTCCAGCGAGTCGTTTTCAAGCTCTTTCGGTGACAAGAGAAACGTTTGGAGATTCGAGGGTGTTTGGTAGCCATTGAGTTCCATATTAGACTGAACTATTGTCTTGATGAACTCCATAACAGGTCTCTGCCCAAATTCGACGGGCGGCGACTCACTGGAGAGTCGAGAAGCAAATGCCAACGGCGCGGCGTTCGTCGGAGATCATATATTTGGGTAATCTGTCCACGTGACTCGATTGTAGGCGCTGAAGTTTTGCTTAAAATTCAGGCGCCCATCCTCAAATTCTGCAAATTTCCAGCTCCCGGTGGCGCCCTTCGTCCGAATAGTTGTTCACAAAATACATATAGAGTCCATAGTTTACGATGCTGAAAGCTACTAAACAGGCTACTCCTCGTCTCACTTACAGAGCTACTAGACGCTGTCACCCCTGATTTCGGAGACTGCAACAAGGAAAATAACGAGGGGAATCCGGCCCGTCTGTCAGTGGCACCGTCCAGCCTGCCATTCACCATCTGCATCGCAGCCGTCACGGTGGTTAAGTCCATCCGCTTGGTGGTCATATGGCCAAGTGCAATAGTAACTAGAAAGGGAGTATGCTCGGATCTCTCCATGCATATTCTCGCCTTCGACGCGAATAACCAATAACCAATTTTACCTCTCAAGCCACCGTACAAAATATCTGGATTGGTCAAGATGTCTATCAAGAATTCGATACACGACCGTTATTTCCACAAGACTATTCTTTGTTATCTGAAAGATTCTGGGCCTGCATCCTATAATGTACCCCTTAGAGCTGAGAACCCTACTGGTTACGCTACGCAACGGAACACTGATAACAATGCCCAGGGGAAGCCCTTGATCTAATTCAACTCCCTGGCAATGCGATGATATTCATCTGCCCCAGTTTAGCATAGTCTGTAGATTCTTTCCTTTTTCACATTATCTACTCGAGCTGCATGCGCCATGAATGAATACGGACATTATTTCAAACCAACCAGGGATGGAAGGGATATGTATTCCGTCGTCACACCGCGAAGTAGCTCTGAGTAATAATTCTGGAATGCTCGGAGACGGTGAGGAATAGGTAAAATAACCTCTGCCACTGACACACATTACGTTGAGCATTCTTCTGCTCGGATGGCAAATATTACCGGTGTCTCGGTCCCACTGGGGCCAGGTTAGAAGCACTCTATGTGACGATGTCATCCAGGCTCTGAGGTCTACTGCAATCCACAGATTGGTACTTTTTTGGAGGACAGGGGGTCATGCAACGGTGTCTGTAGGAACGAGCCCTGCAGCCTTCAATTGGCAAGTACGCGGGTTCAATCAATCCCTCGACCCACAATCCTGATTCTAAATCTCACTACTGCCCGTGTCCTCAGGCTCGTAGTCACAATTATCGTGCAAAGCCTTGAGATATATTAGTAGTGCCTATCATTCGCAATCGATGCCGGTGAGTGAGCTGGTATCGAGCTTCTAAGCTAATGGGATATTAGGAAGTCAATTGATGTCGTGCGCAGAGAGAGAGACAGAGAAATATCTCAGGGATCAAGGAGATGACAGAAATTGAGGGGATCAATCTGGACTTGACTTGGAACGAAAGGGGGTAATTCTAGTTATATAACGACACGCGCAGTTCTGAGGATCTCCACGTATGTCCGTTTTTGGACGGTCAGCCGGGCTAGCATAGGCGAGGATAGCCCTTATGTTATTTCCCTGATCATCTTTGGCGATGTGAAAGGTCGGAGGAGCGACAATAACGCCGTCTAGAGCATTGAGGAATTGCTCAAAATTATCTATCTGAATAAATGATGTATGAGAACCCAGGCAGGAATAAGCTGGAGACACTCACGGTGCGTATGCCAGCAGGTTTTGGCGCCGACAGTATGACAGTATGGCTGAGCCCTTACGTACAACGAGTTAGGTCTGTTCTGTGGACCCGGGGTATCTGGGTCACTGCAGAGCTGAGACGTTTTTTATAGAGGACGTATGTGGGCGACACGGTCCGGGGACGTTTCTAGTTCGGGATTGCCACGTCAAGAAATGCCCAAAAGCATGGTCAAGACTCATCTAGGGATCATCAATTCAATTCTTCGTTACTCGGATACCCGCATGAGAGACACTGGAGAGATGGAGGCATCGCCGTTTAGCATCAAGTGTCGAGATTATAGAGGGCAAATATTGAGCACGAAATGCCCATTTGGTAGCGATGACACTAAAGACCATCGAAGAGTTGAGGGGAGTGTAGACAATGATGGCCCCACTGGGAGTAGTGCATTCATTGACCGATATCCTTGGCAATCACACGGAAACTCGAAGAGCTAGTTCAATCGAGATACATACTCGAAAAAGCGTCGGTCATTGTCATGACCATGTTCGATCTAAAAGGCACGATAACTATCTGAATATAAAGCAAAAATCAAGTTAAGACGTACCCAGTCACGCAGAATACCAAGAATTAATTCCAGGTTGACAGTTGGTTCTTGACGTTCACCCAGGGGAATCAGGTCCAACCAATGGACGGTTTTGCATTGCTCGTGCTCGGAATCCTCGGCGTTGTAGACGAGAAATACCCACCGCTTGCCGCTGGTTACACAACCCCGGAAGGTCTTCAGTCTAGAGGACCATGTTTGTGAGGCCTTACGCATACTAGACACGAACCAACGTACTGCAGCTGCTGAGCCTTGATGATGGCGGCCAGTGCCGCTTGACGAAGAGACGTTGTGGGCGTGAATAGGTCTTCTGGCTTTGCTTCGTAGATGTTGCACTTGAGCGATTGGTATATCTCAGGGTCGTTGAAAGCAAAAGCTTTTGATTTGATGATTTTATCTACAACGATGATATTAGATACAAAGTCAGACAGCCGTGATATACACTGACCTCGTATAGCCTTGTCCCCGTAGACGAGCATGTAATCCACCACCACCCCGCCGAACGAGTTTTCAGCGGATCCAAGCACCGTGTCACCAACACGAGATTCAGGAGCAATCACCAACCCAGATCCATCCGTTTCAAGGTTTGATGCGACATGGATCAAGAGGGTGTTGATGAGGATACGACAGCCGGCTTCTGACTGGGGCGGGATGAGTAGGTGCATAGGATGAGGAATGAACTCGGACCTCGAGCGAGACGTATTTGAGAACATCATGTATATTCTTCCTCGTTTCTTCGACCGTCAAAGCTCCAGGTAATGTTGTGGTTCCAACCGTCTTGGCCGTTGCCTCCCCGTCGGAGCGCCACTCCATAGGCTAAATCTTGATGCCCATCTTACCGAGAGTAAGGAGAGAGATGTCAGAGAATGACATATGCTATAAGACGATCATCTAGTAGTTCGTGCCATTCTAACGTTTAACGCACCTTGGCGCCTGTCAACTTGTCGATGATGCGATTGAGCTCTCGCACGTCCTCGTCGTCTTCATCGATGTCGAGTTGCTCACATTCGTCGCGACAGGACAAGAGGATCTTCTTCACGCGAGAGGTTTGCTCTGCAGTGAGGTCCGAAAAATTGCGCTTTTGGGGTGGCATCGGAGGTTGTGGATATCAGATTGTTTGGCTATGTTTGTGCTCATGCCCAACGACGGCGTCTAAATCGCCAAAAAAGGCCTAAAAACAGTATCCATCTTAACGAAGAAAATAACACGAATAAGACCGACGAGCGGCAAAACCTGCTACGGCTGAAATGAATTTAGCAACAAGATGAATTTACATCGCGAGTAAAGCGATTAAAAACGACGAGAAGTCAATGTAGTTATAATCTATGATCTTAAGTATAAGTTCGTAGCGGCTGAGATCGAAGACTTGGTAACGACATTGCAGCGCAAGGCTAGAATTACAAACCGAACGAATGGAAGGCACTATAGGGCCGGTTAGTGGTTACAGATATGAAGGAACCAGTCTAAAATTCTCAAGACTGCCGTGGGATATTACTGGAGTAAAGGAGATGGGGGCTGATCCCGAATATTGAACTATTGGCAGTGGATCGACCGGTGATGCTGAGGCGCTGAGGATAGAATTTGACCCTACCATCGTTTCCTATGATCAGCTCGTTGGTGAGTTGCTGCTCTTTCTTTTGAGCCAACTTTGAATTGAACGTCATCCACAGAGTTCTTCTACCGAACCCACGACCCGACGACATTGAACAGGCAAGGCGCCGACACTGGAACTCGTATGTCTTCTCAAACCCTCCCAATTCGACAGATGTACCGACTCGCTAGCAGAGTACCGAACAACCGGATTGACTGTCGTACGGGACTGCGAACCAAGGAGATATATTTTGAACGTCTAACCAGACAGCAAAGACCCATTTCACTAGCCTATGGGACTCCAAACAGAGGAAATTTTGGATTTGTCGGGTGTCTAGACAGCCAGCGAAACCCTAGCTGGCTGGCGTGCGGGACTGTAAATAGCAGATGTATTCTGATTTGGGCTTAGAGAGACAACAAGGGACCCTCCCTTTGGCGTCCGGGACGACAAACAGCGCGTTTGATCTAGAGGGTTTATACTGCTCGCTGCATTAGGTTGGATTATCATATGTAACTCAAGTGCGGCCAATGCCGGCAACATCCTGCTACCTACCTCGCACACAATGGACTCGATAAAATTAACTATCCACGACATGAAGAGCCTGCCTATATACCCGACAACATGAACATGACATGAGGATTGTGCGTGCTCAACACGCGCTCCGAAACAGAATCTAACGATGTGTCTGACTACGATAGAGGAGTGCCAAAGGGACTACTCCAACATCTTCGAGTGTCATTCGCACTCGCTGATGTAGACCCACTGTTTTCTCCCGCCCGTGCTCAATATCATGAACGATTCTCTCTGTCTCTCGATCAGTGTGGGCTGGGGATATGAGGAAGACGAGGTGGACTCAGGGCAGAGAAGAGGGTAATGGCAATTATGCTATATCCCACTGACGAGAACAATAACATATGAAAGACAAAAGGGAAAAGTAAAGAAGAAATAAAACACCATTTTTGTAGAAGAAAAAGCTACATGTAGTGCAAAAATCTTAAATGCCCACAAGAGCTACCCTACTACCTTCAGTAGCAGGAATTTCATATATCTGCGCAGTGTACGCGGTGTAGCTTCCAAGCCTGCTTTCCGGTACATACTGCCTATGGTGAGCTCACTATAGACCATCACAAGGCGTTTCCCCAAACCCCCGCATCATCCTCCAACATCCACGGAACTAATGGGCGCTTATTCCGGTGGCACATGTTCCATCAAAATCGGGATTACATAACCCGGGATTTGTTGATCCTGTCCCAATCATTGCGCCACAAATGTTCTTCGAGGTCAGACACTGACGGTGACTGGGCCTGCAGGTGTCCAGGAAATCTCATCGTCTAGGCGAACGTTCATTTGTTATATCTAAAGGTATTCATTTTCTATAGTTTGAATACAATTTATTGATTAGGAATGCTAGGAAATCATGACTTCACGTACACATTTCTCAATCTCTGTACCACCATCTGTTTCGTCGTCTCGTTCGGCGTCTCCAGCACCCAGTTATGACTTTAATGATAGCGCTATATCCGAAAAGATTAGTTCCTACGATGGCGTTTCGCCTGGTCAGCGTTCAACCGACGTCTACGACACCACGTTGCCGGCCTGGAGAGCCTTTATCCGGAGGAAGCTAGTCAAAGTTGTAGAGCAGGAATCAAGAGTGATAGCAAGAATGCAGGTGCGGATTCGTGGCTGAAATTACCGAAAGGAGCTTGGTTCTGAAGAGCGTGTAGAATGCCATCCGGACATCCTGGCTGGATTCCTATTTCGTGTATACGTCCCTGCTCGGGACCCACACATTCTTCATGATCTTGCTGCCCGCATTCGCGTTCTTTGGCCATCAAGATATTGCTCGAGGGTAATTTAAGTTCTTTATCGTTATTTATAGCCACTAATAGGGTTATTAGGTTGGTGATGGTACTTGCCGCCGGAGTGTACCTATCATCTGTGCTGAAGGACATGTTCTGCTCTCCTCGACCGTTTGCCCCACCCGTGGTCCGACTCAGTACGTAACTATGTCCTCTCTAGCGTTCTGTACCTTATGCGCAACCAAAGCCATCGGCTCACACCACCTCGAATACGGTTTCCCTTCAACTCACTCCACCAACAGTGTCTCCATCGCCCTCTTCTTCTTCTCGATCGTCCATACCCTCACATACAGCGACAGCCCCTCGATCTCACCCCTCGAATTTCACATCTTCACAGCGATACTCACCTTCTATGCTTTCTCTATCGTGTTTGGCCGACTCTACACGGCCATGCACTCGTTCATGGACTGTATCATGGGGTCCATCCTTGGTGCAGGGATCTGGTGGGGTCACGGAAGCTGGGCGGGCCATCCTCTCCTCCTCTCTCAATCCAACCCCCTCTCAGCTCTCCTCACAACCCTGGGCTTCGGCCAAACCCTCGAAAACGGCAGCATGGTGGTGTACATTGGGAAAGGACTCGGGACAGGCCGATGGATCGAACATTGGTCCGAGAACGGCGGGTGGAAAGTGCCGTTCATCCTCATCCCCCTCGTCCTGCTCGCGGTGAACCAGCACCCGCAACCGGTCGACGACTGTCCCTGTTTCGAAGACGCCATCGCGTTCGGGAGCGTTGTTTTAGGCGTCCTTCTTGGTCGATGGGGCATGAACAGCATTGGTGCGAATGTGGAGCTCAATGGACCGTCGATTATGCCTGGAAGCGGATGGATACAAAATGGCCCCGGACAGTGGATCGCAGTTGACCGGACATGGAGGGACGTTGGCGTCTGGTGGACCGTCGCAGCTCTCAAAATGACAATCGGTCAGTTCTTAGTTCTTTCCATTTCTCTAAACACGGCCCACTTACACTCTTCCTATTTCATATATTAGGCATTCTGACAATCTTCGTCTGGCGTATCCTCGCCAAATCAGCGTTACATCTTATCCTCCCCCCGCTCTTCCGAATGCTCTCGAGAGTCTTCAGACTCCCCAACCGGCGATTCTACACTCCCGCGACAGAGTACAAGAACGTGCCTAGCGACATCCACGTCTCAGAGGACGGAACCATCGCGCTGCACGCAATTCCTAGTGTCATCGACTTGCCGTCTTCAGCTGGTGTCATGGTCGAGACGGGCGGGATTGGGAGTGGAGTAGACGGGTCTTCGTCTTGGAACCAGACGAATGCGGATGGGAGGTTTGCCCAGGAGATGAAGATGCGCTTTGTCAATGGAAATGGATCAACTGCATCTAAACTAGCGAATGGAAACGGAACGAAAGGGGAGCTTCTCGACAAACACGGAAACGAGGCTGCCAATTCCGTCCGGTTCAAACCTACTGATGAGGAAGATCGAGAAGGCAAAGACAAAGATGTCAAGCATTATGACGCTGATGGTCTGTCTTACTTTCTCCTTTCTTCTACCCTTAACGCATCATTCTAATATGTTTTCGCTTGACAGTTCTGACAAAAGTAATCGTCTACGCAGGGATCGCTATCTTTGCTTGTGAACTCCTGCCTTTACTCTTCGAATATTTGGGCTGGGGAGTCCGTTACTGGGTGTAACCTTCGATCCTTCATTTTTCTTTTACACCAACTACTCACATTCGCCATTGTCCGTTCCCACTAACTTACGCTTTCTACTAATTTTTCTGTTTTCTTTTTTTTCCCGCTGTTGTATGTGTGGCAAAGAGGTGTACTTGCCGCACAAGTCGGCGCAACCTGTATTATTTATTCGGAGGAAATCTGTATTGCGCTTCCAGTTTACAGCCAATGTTCTCGCGCATGCCCAAGAAACTTTTATAACCCATTACAAAAAAAGGTATCACGACTATTATACTAATTACACGTGTGTTCCAAAGTAGAAAACGAATGGGATGCGCGGTTCTAGAAGAGAAGGTGGGGTTGCAATGCATGGCCCCAGCACCAAAAGACTACCAATTCCAATCGGAATCATCCCCCCGCTTGACGGACCTCCTCCTCTCCAGTTTGCTGGTACTAGACGTCACAGGTGAAGTAGTTCTCACGTCAGGCGTCATAACCGTCATGTCTGGTGCAAGAGGAACGATCAGAGATATCCTCCGTGCATCCACGGCGCTGCTACTGCTCGTGGCTGAAACCATGCTCCCAAAGACGTCGTCATCGTCATCGAGAAGCGAAGGTGATGCCTTGCTTGGCTTCACCGCCCCACTATTGAGTGAGAGTTTATGTGACGCTACCGAAGAGGTGGAATGAGTCCTGGTAAGCGGTCGAGAGGGAGCAGAGTCCGACAGCGCCAACGCAATCGTCTGGGACATATCCGACAACATCAACGACGCTCTTTTCTGGCTTTTAGTCAATCTGTAAACCAAAGAGATCAGCAAGACCCACATTCAAAGATGGTATCAAGTACATACGCAGTGACAGTCGAGCTCTTCTGCAGCTCCCCAAACTTTTTGCCTACTGTATCCATCCAGGCTTGCGGCGAGGTTAGCGAACCCAAGCCCACGATCGACGAGCCAGGTATCGAAGACACGGGCGACGCGACTTGCGATTTCTTGCCGTCGGATTTCTTGGGTGGATCTTGCAGCCTCACGACCCCGTTGGACGAGAGCCCTGCATCGCTTGCCCCTTCCTCGCCCCAAACATCCCACCCATCGCCCTCTACATCCTTCTGTCTTTTCCTCCTCCGCCGTTCTTTCTGCTCCAAGAAGGCTGGGTTGGGACTGACAGTCGGCGTAGCTCCCGTGTCGGTTATTATAAGCTCCTGCGGCGAGCTATGCGTACTATCCGTTTTCGTTGACCGCACCTCCTGCTTAAGCGCATCATCCCCGTCGTAAGACGTCGCTGACGAACACTGAGAGAGCCGATGGGCAGACGTAGCCGTTGTGCGGGATGTAGAGGATGACGAGTTCGAGTCCTTTGCTGAATGCCGGGGAAGCGGTTTCGAGCTCGAGAGAAGAGGCGAAGGTGCGGCTGATGAAGGACGTGAGCTCCCCCCGCCTGTCGAGAGCCCAGCTGCGAGTAGCCTGCTGGCTTCCTGAAAACCTCCCTTGAGTCCTTCAATCCCAAAGGTCAAGGTCGGACCCGTGGACATGAGGGCAGCCGTATTCGCATTCGAGATGCTATTTTCTCGTTCTACCCCTCGGTTCACTATCCGTTCCCACTTCCGTTTTACTGTTGTTTTGTTAGACACTTTCTGGAGGTAGGTCAGGGTGCATACGTACGTTGCGCCAATTCCTCCTCATGCATGGCCAGTTGTGTTCGGAGCTCTAGGCATTGCGCCTCTTTCTGCGCGATGGATTGTAGTAGTTCTTCATGCCTGGAGTATATAGATTTAGATCAACGACCGATAGATGAAGACTAGAGGACCCACTGCTCGCCCAATGTCAATTTCGGCCGTTCCCCTTTCTCTACAAAGGGAGACTCGAGATTTCCCCTGGTAGCACTGGCACTCCGTGACGACGCAGCGGATCGCCTCTTCCAAGCTCGCTCCCTCTGGCTCTCGGTCTGCGGCGAAAAATACGTGATAGAGCCTTGCCGCCGTGTACTCGAGCTTCGTTGTGGTGTAGCCAAAGGGGCCGATAATGGTACAGACGGGAGGCCCGTAAATGATGCTCTCTTCGATGACGAGGACGATGCAGACGACGACGCTCCATCGCCGTTGCCAAGATTCGCGACGTCCAGCAGCTGCAGAGGTCGTGGAACAGTGTGTTTTGAGTTTGATGAGTAAGTATACGATGAAGGCGGTAGTGAGCTCATCGTTGTCGCGTCCTCCTCGTCGTGTCGTTCGTTCTCGCCGTCGTGGTAGTGATTGTCGTCGTCGTCGTTGTGTTGGCTGGCGTGGTCGTCGCCGTCAAGTTCCAGGACCCGATCGTCTCGAGTAATTATTCAGGTGCAAGTTTTGGCTTGCCGCCTCGGGATCTTTGCGTTCTCATGATGCATATTGTCATCGAAACTTCGGGGCCTGTTGCCGAGCGTCAAGTCATCGACGAACAGTCACGTAGCTTGCTCGCTGTAAGCGCTGGACAGTCTCTGGATGACCAGGACGACATTCGACAGCGTATGGAAGGAAGAAAGAAGCTTTTTGACTGACGGAGGCGGATCCACGGAACTTTATGAATTTGCTGATGGGTCGGTAATTATTAGAGAAGGCTTCCTTACGGCGATAACAAAATCATTCTATTGCATATAGAACTGTATAGAAGTGGGAAAAAGGTATATGTGCAGACTGTGTCGTATACTAGAAAGCTTGGATGCAGGATGCCAGATAAATGTGTAGAAGGGATTTGGAGGAAGTTGAAGGGTCCTGCTGATACAGATTATCACCCTTGAAGGATATACAATGGAATCGAAAGGAAAAGGTTATGGAACACAAGCGCCGAAATTCAGAGCTTAAAATTGGGGGAAAGGAGTCAGCCCGGGAGGGTAAGCGATGAGGAGTGATTTGTGATTCTGAAACGGCAGGAGGGCGGTCAAAGAACGCTTAAGCGAGACCCGGAGTATACAGTACCCATTCTCAGGCGACCGACGACACGATGGCTTTCACTGCTGCCCAAGGATGAGAGCTGTAGCGGGAAAATATTGAAAGGTTAAGGCTTATCGGAATATCGACTCTTAAGAAACTGCGCTGGCAGAGAGAGAGAGTTAGAAATGGGAATGAGCAGAGAAGATCAAAATTCAACGCACCGAGCTAGGCGGCTGTCCGCATCGCTCGGCGCTCGTACCAATCTCGGAATTCGAATCTCGTACGCGGCCAACACTTCGTTATATTGTAGAGTTCCATGTCTTCTTTATTGCTCCTTTGAGATTATTCAGAGTTCTATCCTACACGCCAAGTGATACCTCTGCTAGCACAATAGCTGACTTTACTTGTAAGGCTGGTCAAAGGTAGCAATTCGAATCGAAATTGGTGGAGATGATGCAACGTAGTGTCCATGTGCTCGTTAAGCAAAGTGTAGATTGAGATAACCCTCATTACTCTGTATGTATACTGGAAGTATCGCAGGCATGACGGACTGCGTCCTGTAAGATCGCGGGTCGCGCTAACTTGTATTCCTGGCGAAGCGATTGTATCGTATCCGTCCAAGCTAAAATCCGTTATCAACGCGAGTAATAGTATTACAGCAAGTGACATAGCACTGTCGCTTGTAATCAACCCTCGACTTTTATCACCGGCCATAGACTGTAAAGTGTGAAATCCGTTGAGCGTTTAGGAAGTAATAAGTCCCTAGCTCCTCAAGCTCTCATTGCCAAGGCCATTTGCTGTCAAACATACTAAGGACTGAGGTATCATGTTCGCTTGAGATTCGAATCACTTGGAAACGAAGGCGCTTTCTGAATTAGCGCTTGACCGGTAGCGCGGAAAGGCATTCATTTTTAGCAACGGATATCATTGAAGAGCTCTGTCAGCACTCTCTTCCATGACTCAGATGTTCATTTGGCTTTATGAGCAAGATTTGAGAGTCACACCGTGACCCCTTGAGAGACCCTATAAAAGCCAGAGTAGATTCTGTCTTTCACCGATAGACATTCTCCCATTCACTTCATCACTCCAAACAGACAACCATCGCAATGGCTGCACTCATTACTGGCGGCGCAAGCCTAATAGGAACCAAGCTCGCCTACCTCCTCAAAGCTGCGGGACGACCAGTTCTCTTCGCCTCTCGCTCCGGCAACCATATTCCTGAAGGCTTCAGCTCCGTCAAGTTCGACTGGTACGACGCTTCGACCTTCGCGAACCCTTTCGAGGTGCAGAAGGTTGATTCAGTCTATATCCTTCCACCCCTTCTTGACCTCGACCCCATAACGTCGGTCGCGCCATTCATCGACCTGGCAATTGCACAAGGGGTCAAGAGATTTGTGTTGCTCTCGACAACATCAAGTGAGCGGCTAGCTGCACTTGACAAGTATGGAATCATCAAGATCCATAAATACTTGAACGAAAAGGGAGTCGACTATGTTGTTATCAGGCCTACATGGTTCGTTGGTAAGTCTCATAGCATTTATATCATTATTTCCCTCTCCTCCCCGGCTCAGACTCAAATTTATAACTGACCGGCATTGCAGAGAATTTTGATCGCCTTTTCGGATACGGAATACGCGGAAACAGCCAATTCCAGACATTCGTCTCAACAGGGAAGATACCATTTGTGGCGGCACAGGACATCGCTCAAGCAGCGTACGAGGCCCTCACAAACGAGAAGAACGCCGTTGCAGAAAAAATTGTCCTCGGGCCTGAGCTTTTGACTTACGACCAGGTATATCGAGTTTGCTTTTTTTGGGACTTCAAGACACCATTTTGATCGACAATTTACGGTGTTATAGGCGGCAGAGATCCTTTCGGAAGTTCTAGGCCGAAAGATAACTCATAAGGTGGTAACCCAGAATGACATTGCTGAACAATTGAAGGGCGTCGGGTTGCCTCCCAACTTTATTGACTCCATGATTGGCTTGCACAGTTTGGCGCAGTCAGGTTCGGAAGAAAAGTTCGTCGAGCAGCTGAAGCCTGAAGAGATCCATGTCGGCACCGTTACAGTTCGTGCATGGGCGGAGGAGAACAAGGCTCTCCTTCAACCTACGGTGTAACATTGGGTCAGAATTTCAAGGAACAGTGGGAGGAGTTCGATTTTTAAATCTAGGTCCTCGATTATCTTAGGCTTATATTTCCCAAGTTTCGGTTATTTTATGTATCTATGACCAAAGACAAAGTTATGAAATCGGACAGAAATTGGGCGCCGTGGGTAAGGCATAACGCGTCTTTGAGAAGAATCTGTTTGCTTAGCATGGCGGATCATATTTGTTTTTGAAATAAACCCGAGACGAGTCCAAGTTAGACGTCCGCGCCATGGTCGAGGGCGATAGATGAGTCAAGGTAGATACGTCGAAGGACTCGCTTGCCAATGTAAACTACCCTTTTCATCCGTACACGAAGCATCCAATTGATTTGATGAGTATAGTGTGCACTGTATGGTGAAGCGTCATTTTATTGTATTTACTGGCTTGCTCGTACCGTCAAGCCCCAAGCCCCAGTTCGGTTCATATCCGCTTTCAGAGTGTCAAATTGGCAAGAAACATTGAGATAATTTGCTCGATATGAGGAGAAGGAAGGAGGGTATGGAATGTCGCGAGTGCAGAGGCTCCGAGTCCTTGGCATCGCGGCATCACAACCATTACACGCGTTGTTTGTCAATGTTTCAACCGGAAGCTTTTCCCAAAATTTGGCGATTCGAATTCGTCGAAGCCATTGGCTACTGCCAACTGCCAGTTGAAGCCATAATCTCTTCTCTTATAATGCCTTCAAAAGTCAAATCCAAAGCTACAAAACCGTCCAAAAAGAAAGACGGCAACACAAAACCCTCGAAATCAGAGTCGAAAATGGCCGGTGCTCCGGCTGCGAAATCGAATCCAGCGAAATCGAAATCCAAACCGGCCCCCGAGTCTGTCGTTGAAGAAGGATTGGAGTCTGACGATGACGAGTGGGTTGACGAGGATGAAGAAGAGAGCTCCGATGAAGAATTTGACGGGATTGACGAGGAAGGCATGAAGCGGCTGCTGAAAGCCTTGGGCGACGGTGGTCTCGACGATTTCGACCAGGCGCAGCTTGCTTCGCTTCATGGCGACGACAGCGATGAAGGAGATGAAGGTGCTGAATTAGGGTCCGAAGACGAGGAGGCTGGGTCGAGTGGTGCGGACGACGACGACGAGGAAGAGGACGGCGAGGACGAGGACGTGGAGAAAGAGGCGGATTCAAGTAAAATCCAGGTGGACAGTGAGGACCGCGACGAAGAGGACGACGACGCTATCCCGCTAGACGAAGCCGAGGGTTCCGTCGACGAAGACGCCATCCCCCGCAGAAAAGTCGAAATCGACAACCATGTATGTCTTCCGTTTATTCCTCTCAGGCCATCGTCCGGACTTACAAAAATCGTTGTATATTCGGATAGGTTGCATTGGAACGAATTCTAGAAACCATCGCTCTCGATCCTTCGTTACCGTGGACGGAAACGCTGACCGTCACGTACCCCCACAGAATCGAGGTTGACGTCGACGATGACCTTAACCGCGAACTTGCCTTGTACGTCTCCGTATTGTGTTCTCAGCGCCGTCTCCATTATTCATTGATCATCGTGCAGCTACAAGCAAGCCTTGCACGGAGCCAACGAGGCCCGGGCTCTAGCCTCCAAATACAAGCTGCCCTTCACCCGCCCCTCCGACTACTTTGCCGAAATGGTGAAAAGCGACGCCCATATGGAGCGGATACGACAACGCCTCCTCGACGAGAAGGCGACGATCAAGAAGAGCGAGGACAAGCGCAAGGAACGGGAAGGAAAGAAGTTCGGCAAGCAGGTTCAGATTGAAAAGCTCAAGGAGCGAGAGAAGTCGAAGAAGGAGATGGAGGAGCGTCTCAAGGGTCTTAAGCGAAGTACGTTACTTTTATTGGTCGTGTCTCGTTTCAGTCGACTCATAGAAACCTTTCTACCAGAACGAAAAGATATGTTGGAAACAGGCGAAGGCGGTGGAGACGAAGACTTTGATGTCGCCGTCGAAGACGCCATCTCCGACAAACCTGCGAAACGAAGTAAACTCTCCAGAGACGCTCGGGACAAGAAGTACGGCTTTGGACACGGCGCAGGCCGGCACTCCAAGTCCAATACACGGGAGTCAACAGACAGCTTTGCGACTGGACGAGGAGGGAAGGGTGGACGAGGAGGAAGAGGTGGTCGTGGTGGCAGGGGCGGCTCCCGAGGAAAGCCTCAGCGGCCTGGAAAATCCAAACGACAGAATTCACGACGATAGGTGCACACCCACCTCTTTCTCGCTCCTGTTCGTCTGTATTTCATCATTTCGCAATTACACGGTGTCTCTTTTCTGTCGCGTGTATACCCTCTTTCATTCATGGGCCGAAATGCTGAGATGACCACCATATGCATCAACCCAGGTGTCGCCTCTTCTCTGCAGCTTTTGTCGATGGAGGAGAGTACCCAGCGCCTCACAGATAGTTGACGAGGAACAGTCGGACGGTTTAGTCGTTGTAAGCGTTGGACAGTAGTCCAGGATAGCATCAGTCTGGACACTAGCCATTGTGACAGTGTACGCGACTGACTGTTAAAGCCGATTGGGTGACGGGTCGGTAATTATCACTTAGAGAAGACGCGGCAATATAAATTCATTAGATTTAAGATTAGAAACGATATACAGTGTATCTATAATATATCAAGGGCCCGTGTATTCTATCCAAGCCTGGTCGCAAGCAGGCATGACACATCAAACTCTGATTTCTTCATCCTCTCCCTTTTTCCACCACGTCTTCTCGAGATTTATGCCAAAACAAAGTCGTTTCTGCATTCTGGTGAGGTCTCTCGTGTGTCTATAATACCCTGTGCTCAAAGGGCTACCATATCTTTCCAAATCCAAAGGCGTTCAGCTGGCACCTCAATTCGAGCCACTCGAAAGCTCACGCTCTCAATCAAGCAGCGCCGTATGGCCACTACTTGGATTTGAGCTGATATTGATACATCCATTGCCCATCTATCGAGATTCACGTCCCAGTGGAATCAACTAGGTCACCCGCATACGGTATATTATCTATGCTGTCCGTCCAGCAATTGTCATAGACGTCGTTGAAGCGAGACACGGGGTAACCATATCTTTCCAAATCCAAGGGCTTTCAACTTGCACCGAGTCAATCCGCTCGAAAGCTCACCCCCTCTTGAATCAGGCAGCTCCGTGTGGCCACCACTTAGATATTGCTACATCTGTCGGACATCTATCGAGATTGACGCCCCAATGGGATCAGCAATATACTCCCTATGCCGTCCGTCCAGCAATTGCCAGAGCCGTGGTTGAAGCGAGACACGGAGTAGTGGTGAGGGGTTCTCTAAAAGAAAGTAAGCACATCCGTTCTCTATTCCAATGCCGAAGAGCAGTGGTTGACCATAAGACCCAGAGAACAGAATGCTGCGAATGCAATGGCTGTGATTGCGAAGCTAACTGCTCATTTATTGGCGTAATCCCAGAACCATGACCCATATATTCAAGACTTCCGTTGCGTATCGCCGCATCTACTATCAATCTCACGTCTCATATGAGATAGACCTACTTGCGACTGAACGAATCTTGACCTTGACCTGCTACCGTTGGAGGCCTCGAATTCGTGGCAATATGGAGGGATAACCTCACAGGTATGTCTTTGTCTACTTTACGCATCCTCGACACTTTGCCAACAGTGTTGTACAGCTACGGCAGACTCAAAAGCTTCCATGTTCCTGACTTGAAGGCTTTACAGAGAAGCCGCCTTATCCATTGACCAAACGGGCGCTGCAGCCTCGATAGATGCGAAGGATACGAGCCACACTACTCTCTTCCGGTCCCTTCGCAGTGCCTGCAGTTATTACGACCTGGCGCCAGAAACATCTTCACTTCCACTAAATTCTGGAGCCCTCGGTTTCAACTTTGGATAGACCACGTAGGTTCGTGATATTGCTTCTCTCCAACTTCCTTCAGGCGTGTTCCTGATACTTTTCGTAGACCTGTCGTCCGAAATGTGCGGCAAATCGTCGAAGCCTATCGAGTTCCGCGATCAAATCCTCTCCCGAACTCGGTCTCCACGTCCCCTTCAAGCACCGTATTCCACAACGAAGAGTTATTTAGCTAGCCAGTCCTCGTTGGGTTACTAACACCCAACCGCAACGATTGCAGCAGCACACGAGTGATTTTGTCTACTCGGTACCTCCTGCTGGACACAGATGCGAATGGCAAATTTGTCTGTTTCCATGATTGCAGTGTCAAGCAAGCTACGCCCAGCCTTTGTCTCACACATGCCCAGTTACTCCCAAATTCGTACTCGCTGTCAGTTATAGTCGGCCCGCCTATCATTTTCGCCTTCACCTATATCGCCTATGGCCACTTGACGTCCCGTTTTACTTCCCCGGTCTCCTCCACATGGTGTTGTCATTGCGACGATAGCGCCTCTATGTAATCACCTGCAACGACAGTTCGGTTCATCCCGAGCCGGCATTGTGTCGCATTCGTCCCCTCTAGCGCATCACCCTCCATTATCTCATGGTATTACAACTCAATCCAGATATAGGACTGCCACCCCGGCCCACCCGCGACCGTTTCAACAGCAGTTCGAGATCGAGCAGGTCAGCCACCGATGTTCGCGACTACATGCCCTCTGTTCAATACCACATTCGACGACGACCTGGTGGTCTGAGGCCTCTGAAGCACGCGTAGAGCATGGCCGTGCTATACAGTGGACGACTGGCGGACAGCGTATATGATACAGTATGCCTCCATGTTTCCCGACACAAATATTCACCAAACATCTTGCGAATGCCAACAGTGCTCTGACAACTTCATCCATAGCGGGCATATCGACCTCGCGCCGATGCTTGCGAAGCTATCCGTCCTATCGTCAACCGATTGTCAAGATAGGACATCGCTCGACCCAGTTTATCAAGGTCAAGTTTTTTCCGCACTTGTTGTACAATCATGGACTCGTATACAATATGCTAGTGCTGACTGTCCCTTTGCATTGTAAAGTAGTGAATTGCTGTTTTGTTCAGTAGCCGAAATTCGTTATAATTCACAATATTTTGGCCCAGCCGGCAATTGCCGTCCTTCGCTTCTACAACGTGCTTCGTGCTTCCCATCGATAACGCTTCTTGCATTCCAACGCTCATCACCATTGCTAGTACTCACCTCCAATGGCTTCTGGCAGTACCGCACAACGTGAAGATCTCCCAGATATCTGGAAAGACAAAAACTTGAGGTTCCGAGTTCTTATCTTGGGCCGAGCAAATGCAGGCAAGACAACAATCCTCGAGAGATTGACAGGATCATCGGAGAGTCAGGCGCAGATATGGCGGTATAACCCAGATAAATATAAGATGGAGTTACTAGAGGGAGCGGTATGCCATAAACCAAGATCAAACACTCAGCTTCTGACTGTACTGCCAGACAGTAAAAGGGCAAATTGATGTATGTATAGTGCCATACCGGACAGAGTCAGGCCTCAGAATGCTATGTGACAGCGTGGACTTCATAATGTTGAAGATGAGGTCCAGTTCCCTTCCAGGCCCGGATTTGTTTTCCATGATACCCGTGGTTTTGAAGCTGGATCAGTTGAAGAGTTCAATGCTGTTCGGAATTTTGTGGAGCATCATTCTGCTCAAGTTGATGATGTTGAGAAGCAGTTGCATGCTATCTGGTAAGCACAAACTGGATGCATTCAGAAGGGATGTCTTGCTTAGAGATTAAATAGGATGTGTCTTCCTCTTGATGATTCACGTGAATTATATGACAGTGAAAGAGAAGTTCTCAAATGGGATAGGGGACAAAGTGAGTACTTCAATCCAAGCAATCATTTATTATATGGCCTATTAATTTGTTTATATATTATAGCACCACTTGTTGTCATCTTCACCAAACGTGATGGAGCAGTAATAGAGGCTATGGGAGAAGTCAGTGGGGATGAAGAGGATGAAGAAGAACAAGAGCAGTTGGTTGAGATTGAAGTGGATAAAGGTATAAAGCAACGTGAAGAAGAGCTAAAGCAAATCAATCAGGAAGGCAAAGGGGCTGAGTCTCCTCTTGCCTTTCTAACAACCAGTGGTATGTCAATCTCTACTCTAAAAAGGTTTGAATGTGAATACTTTGCAGATATGGAGGAGGAATCTGAGGAATCCATCCAAGCTTGTGAAAAGCTGGTTGAGATAACAGAAAATGTGCTTTCAGGCCCAAGATTAAAGTCACTTTTATATGCTGTTTGGGGTCGCAATATACATAAAGGAGGAAAATGGGGTTTCTACTGGTAAGATTGTGCTCAAGTCAATTATGGCTTTTTAACCATGATATAGGCTCTTATACAATAAGTTTTCTGAGCCAGTCAATCAACAAGTAATAGAAGAAGCAATGTTTTTTATGACAAAATGGCTGGTATGACAACTTCAGTTTGAAATTAATAACATTTTCTATCTCTACTGACAATGGTACTTTATAGGTGGTATGTGCCAAACTGCAGATATGTTCGTTATTAATATCTGAACAACCTTTTGGTTTCTTTGCATCTATGAAAGGTGGGTTGATAATGTTTGCTGACAGCCTTTGATTTTGACTTTTTGTGCTCTTTCATGTAAATAATAACCATACACCTTAGCCTGTAAGTAATTTGTCAGATCCTTGATTGCAGATTATTAAATTTTTGCATTTTTAGATGGTGAGCTTGTTCAATGTTTTTCTTTGAGGCAGTGGTGTTAATGAATGTTTTGCCAATTATTCTGCTGCTCTGGTTATTTAGCATGAATCTGTAAGTTACATTTAGTCATTCTACATTCGAGCATTCATAGTTAATCTTTGTTATAAGGAGGCATGCTCTATTCTGCTATATAATTATTATTGCTTATCTATCTTATTTATGTTATACAGTATGTGAGTACTTGCAGTCATACCAGTATAAACCTAGATCTACTTGCATTGTCTTTAATAATCTTATGGATTTCTAGGATGTAAGTCCCCTCCTC
>FTPT01000169.1:0-24229 GCA_900156845.1 Coprinopsis strossmayeri
AGGTCGAGGAACGACCTGTTGGCGGGTGCGAGATCGATGGGGAGCAGAGATGGTGGTGAAAGATGCGTGGCGTGCAGGCGATCGCACACCGGAACGCGAGTTCCTCACTCTCGTTGGTGGGCTCGAGGGGATTGGCCAGATGGTTGCCTGCAATGAGTTGTGCTCGACTGTCGATTTTCGCCCTGGCGATGGTTCAGGTGTTTCCATCCGACACAAGTGTCGACTTCTTTTACAGTCCTACGGGAAACCCATTCATAAATTCCGGACTGCGCTGCAAGTTCTATGGGCTCTCCATGATGCTATCAACGGTGAGTATTGAAACGTTCATGGTTCGGGCACTGAGGCTGATTCATTGCTATGAAGGTCATCGGAACCTGCTCTCAAAAGCCATCTTGCATCGGGATATCAGCGTTAACAACATTCTCTTGGGGCTGGATGATGCTCCCGAAGGATGGCGAGGAGTCTTAATCGACATGGACATGGCTCTCTTCATTGGGGAACGAAGATCCCAGAACGTCGGACCAACTGATCTTAGAACCGTAAGTTATGCTTAATCCAAGTGCAAAGTCGGGTTATGATGTCTAACTCCACCTTAGGGCACTCGAATGTTCCAATCAACGAATGTCCTTGCCAGAAACATGAAGAACGAGGACTCCGTTCCTCATGATTTTCTCGACGATCTGGAATCTTTTTTCTACGTCCTTTGCTACCTTCTTCTTTGCTACAAGAGCGATACAGAAAAGGTAGAGACACCCCCGGAAGACATGTTGGATTGGAATCACGAAGACCCTCGAAGATCATTCTCATCAAAGAACAACTTGCTCACCAAACTGAGCCTGAAGCGCCTTGTCAAGACTATCTCCCCCTTCTGGGGTCCAGAGTGCTGCGATCTATTAATCAAGTTCCATGCACTTGTTAAAGGAATGAGGGCTGCAAAGGCAGCTATTTCCGACGAAGATGCCACTGACAAAGACAGGAAAGAATATAACGAGAAGTCGTCAGAACACTATCGTAACGTCATGAAAATCTTCAAAGACGCGATTGATGCAATGGAAGCACGGCTTGCTCGGGAAGCCCAGCCTCAGGCCAACGGGATAGCCCCTCACGCCAATACCACTCTCGCTCCTTCGTCTGCATTTGTTTTCCGAGCCTCCCCTTCCGCTCGCCTTCCCCGTCAAGAAACCAAAGCAGGTCCGAGTGCTGGTCGTCGAGCCTTTCCTAGCTTCTCGACGTACCCTGAGGGCGCTTCTTTGACCCACCATTATCCTGATGTCCCGAAGAGCCCAACTAAGCGGCCTTCTGAAGATCATGATGCTGTCGACAACCTCGCTGAGCCTCCCCGCGTCAAGAGAAGTCGCCAACGAGGCATGTATACTGGGACTCTGTCTTCGTCTCTGCAAGAATCTGAAGAAGTTGACGATGAAGTTCCCGTCCCTCCCTTTGATTAACATGCACATCACTCTCATATTTCTGCTCTGTCTTTTCTCGCGTTTGTTTTAGTTCTCATTTTCATCTCTAAGCTGTTATTTAACTGCATTTGTAAACTATCAGACATCTATAGATACTCATCATTCGCATTTAGGAACACCATATATTGTACTGTATACTTATGCCACTTACCATTGTAGTAGATTCTTTTCCGCAACATGATTATGTTTCTATCTTTCAGTTCCAGCATGTGGCAATCGGCACGTACTAATCTACATACATTACAAGAAAAGGTAATACAACTTCTATCATCTATTCACCCAAGGATGGGTATACCCTACCCAGATTCCACTATCCATAATTATAATGCATATTTACACGCAATCAGCCGCAAGAACTTTAGAAGAATCACGTATCAAAATCCGTCCGCAGAGGTTGACCCTCCCCATGTCCTCCAGCTCTCTCTGCCGCACGTCTGACAATCACAGCTCCAGTTAGAATCGCCGAAATTGACAAAACAATTGCACATCCACTCAGAACTGCCGCCCTGGATGAGGCTTCGGATGCACCGGTCAGCAGGGAGACGACGACAAATATGTTGAGTGGGATCCTAAATAGGGATGACAGCTGCCCGCACATGGATGTCAGTTGTTTGAAGAGGAAAGATAATATCCACTTACAGTAGCTCGATGTTCGTTTCCAATCAATGTCCCCCGAAGCATCCCTTGGACAGGGTAATACATCCCCACACATGCCTCGAACAAACAGAATGACCAGAATCGGTGGTGTGAGTCTTTCGAGGTTACACTCGATGCTAGAGCGAATGCGCTAAACGCGCAGAGAAGAGAGAGGAGTTTTGCGTGTATTGAGAGCGGTGATTCTGAGGGAGTCTGGGACTTTAAAGGCTGGACACGTGTAGGCGAAGAAGACTCAGAGTCGGAGGATGGAGACGAAGAGGATGGTGAGGACTGCACTTCATTGATGTGGAAGTGCGAATGATAGGATATTATCGCAGTGTAGACCAAGGAACCTAGCATCATTGAGATCATGAAAGAGGAAAAGATAAGACCAAGAGGAAGGGTATCCGTTGCTGGTAGTTTAGACGATTCTTGCAGTGCCGGAACCCAGAGGAAGACGAAGAGGTACATGGAGCCCTCGAAGCACGTTTGCGCCAGTCCTAGAACCAATAGCACAGGATCTACAGTACGGCTCTTTCATAAAAGTGATGAAAATGAGAAGGATAGGGTGGCAAACCTTTCTGAACAATACTCCATGCTTGAGCAAGCCGCTTGATTTGAAAGACATCTTTCGTCACTTGGCTAGTCCCACCGCTGCCTCCTCTGGCGCCATAATTCTCCCCCCATGTCCCCCGAATCAGAACCCAAGCTAGCATGAGCAACACCCCACTCGCCACAAATGGCGAGACAAACGTCCTTGTCCTCGAGACGAGATGGTTGCTTATCATGCCAGCCCCCGTCGCCACCAGCCCATTGAGTAAAGTGGCCCGACCCATGATATTAGACAGTTGAGTAGATGTAAGTCCGGAAGATGACGCGGCGGAGATGAGCCATGACTCGAATGAGGAGAACAAGATGGAGGTGGAAACTCCACCAAATATTCTTCCAAATAGAAGAATAGGAAGGCTGGGCATCGAGATTGCGATGCAGGCAGAGGTATAAGTTATGCAGAACGTCAGGCAGAGCCGACGTCTGCCGCTACAAAACACAATCGAGGGTCATGAGCTATAAAGAAAAAGAAGTTTAGAAGCCAACGTACTACTGGTCAGCCCATACACCAACCAAAGGGGCCCCAACACCCGCAGCTAAAAACCCAAGAACGAACAAAATAGCCACAATTCTATCTGAGAATCCATATTGTTCCCGATAAAGGGAGTAGACGTAGGGTCCTTGTAGCCAGTCCGCACCTTCAAAGGTCACCGGTTAATATACTCCAATTACCATACGAAAACTCATAGGGATATATGGCGGAGAAACTCACCCATTACGAGTCCATAAACTAGCAGATACTTTCTCGTAAGAGACTCCGCTATCGTTGATGCCCCGGCGGTCTGAATCCCTGGAACCTCGGCGGGGCCCTCTTTCCGCGAAGATTTGGACACCCATCTGTCCACGCCCAGTGCAGTTAGGCATACAGAGCCTAGTATAACAAGCTGTCGCTCGTGATAGCCAAATTCCATTTTCCCCGCCAGTTGGTTCTTTTTGGTAGTGCAGCCCAGAGAGTCGCGTTATCTAGCTCGCCGTCGACGATATGGATAGTGTTATAGCCCCTAGTCCCTGTCCCTGGAGCTTCAAGCCACTGGTATAACGATAACTGGCTCGACGAACATGGCGGTAGCAGACAGAGTTCGAGTTTCGGCTCAAGGCGCAATCACGCGTCACGAGTCAATACAAGGCTTAATTGCGACGATTAAGCGAGAATGTCGCGATTCCAAGCAATCACCCCTATTAGTATTTCGCCAAACCATTAACATCTATGTATATCAAGTTCATAGGTTAGATTAGGACAAACCAAAATCTATTCGTATACAAGTCACATTTGGATTACTTATTAAAACGGGAATCCAGATATCCAAGCATCAGCTAAAGCTGTATTAGATCTACAATGATCATCTATCTCAAGCCCAGCTATCGGTAGCAAAAAGTACAGGGTACAACAAATTAAAAAAGTTTTCAAAACGATAGTAGTAAAACCAGTAAAGAGGGATAAACTACAAAATACAAGAATGTGCAGTGAAATTAAATGTGGGTAACAAGGCAATAATGACGTGGACGAGAACGACGACGACAATGGGGATGATGATGGGAATAGAAACGAATATGGCTGAATCGAATGTAAATGAAGAATGGAATAGAAAAGCAAATCGGGATGACAATGCCGGTCAGCAGAAAAAAAAACACGAAATTCAATGCTTTCTAAAACAGAAAGGCAAGAGCAATAAAGCAACGGCTACCGCGGAGCAAACTTCTTCTTCACTCTCGGCGCAGAGGAGGCGGCGCTTGGTGTATTCACAACTGCAGGAGTCGCAGGCGAAGCCACCACGCCAATGGCACCGCGGACAGTCGACGAAGCCGGTGTCAAAGCAGGCGCCATCCCAAACCCAGACGCTGATCTTGCCATGGCTGCTGGTTGCCTCGCCGGTGCTGGTGCTGGGGTACTGACACTGGGACTAGGGGCAACCGCACTCGCACTGCTCCGATATCTATACGTAGACTTCAAGTCCGCAACATTCTTCGGATTGCTGACCATCTACGTCAGCACTTCATTCTTACACAAATCCTAATAGGAAATGCTTACGTCGCAACTTTCCGCCTCGTATTATGTGCATGACACAAATCCAGGAATTGCTGTCCACACGAGTTCCACAAACGTTCCGCGGACTCTCGAGCATCAGTTTCAGAAGAGGAGTAGACTTCCGCGACGACGTCTTGGAAGCTCTTGTAATCTATAATGCAGGTATAGGTCAGCGAATGTCCACACACATTATCAAGAGTACTGACCATCGGGACGCATCAGACTAAGCATCTGAAGGACCTGGTCATCAATTAAAGCTTGAGGACTTGGTAACCTACGGGACTTAGCAATCTAGATAAATCACAGTAGTCGATAGTGAGTGATCATTGAAGAACAGAAATACTTGAGACGAAACCATACCTGTGCTCGAAGCTCCTCCATCTGTTGATGAAACGCAGCCGCAGGATCAACGTCCTCCATCGTCACAGTCGTAACAGTAGCTCTACTCGGCGGCGCCTTGCTCGCAGTCCTCGCAGCCCTCGAAGTCCCCACAGGCGCAGAAATAGAAGTCCCCGTATTCTGAACGGCCGAAGAATTCGACACATAGGTCTTTTTCTTCTCAGGTGTATCTTTAAAATCATAGAGATCAGCTTCAATGGGATCATCCGCCAACTCCGTTCCCCGCCCTGCTTTCGCCTTCTTGCGTTTACCACCCGCAGCGGACGCGCTCGAATCCGCCCGCTCTGGGGCTTTACGGGACGGGGCCAACTTGGGTCTGTAATTCAGAATCAACGTCTTCCTGGCGTTGAAAGAATCGACATTCGGTCCAGCCTACAATAACAAAGTAAAAGCACCAATCAGCCTTCACTCCGTCGTAAAAGCAAAAGAGACATGGATCACCCACCTCTACAACCTCCGAATGCCACTGCGTGTTAGCCGTCTTAACACTCTCCACCGATAAAACACCCTCAATCAACAACCTCTTAAACGTCAAATCCACCAAATCAGGCGGCTCATCCCTCGCTCCTCCATACCCAGCCAACTCATTCGCTCTCTTCTTGGTCAGCTCTGCCTGTTGCGATCCCCTCAACGCAGACATGAACTGATTCGGCGTCAAAGAAATATTTCTCTCCGAAGCCGAATACACCATCTGAACGGCCGCTTTGGCTATATGCGTCGTGTCCTTGGCCAAAGTTTCGCGCTCGTCTCGACATGTATCGCACGTCTTTCGACATAGCTTCCGATCGAAACGTTCATCAAAGTGCTGAAGAAGTTGCACACGACGGCACTCGGATTGGTTAGACGCAAAGTCGAACATGGCACGGACGTCAGCCTCTTGCCGGGCTTTGGCCTCAGCAGTTGTGTTCTCGTCCCGGCGGATCATTCGAATACAGTTGTTCAAATCGCCATAGTTGTAGTCTATTTTCAACGTCAGCTAGAGCATTGACTCGAAGATGAGAAGAAATGTACATAGTATACAGTTAGATGGCTTTCCATCACGCCCTGCACGCCCCGTCTCTTGATAGTATCTGCAGTGACAGTCAGAGTCGCGTCGTGACCGATACAAAGCCTACATACCCTGATATACACTTGGGCATGTCGTAGTGGACCACAAATCGAACTAGAAGAAGTGTTAGCATCATATACATATATCGCGCACCCATACAAACGAAGGCAATCTCACCATCCGGCTTATCAATACCCATCCCAAAAGCAATCTACAAAAGGTCGCATATACGTCAACAATCCGAAACTTCCAAACTACATCTCACTTACAGTGGCAACAACAACCCGTATCCGATTCTCCTGCCAATCAGTAGCAACCCGATGCCGCTCATCCTTATCCATCCCCGCATGGTAATGGTTCGCAAAAACGCCATTAGTCTGCAGCAACTTCGCCACTTCCTCGCATCCAGGCCTAGACCTGCAGTAAACAATCCCAGAGACATTGCGGAACGCCTTGATCTGGTCCACAATCGCCTGTCTAAATTTTTGTGGTTTCTGGATGACGGTATAGCTGAGGTTCGGACGATTGAATGATTGCGAAAACATGAGATGGTCGTTGAGTTTAAGCTGAGTGATGATGTCATCTATTGTCCGTCTGCTGGCAGTCGCGGTAAGGGCGATGATGGGTACATTGGGGTACTCATCTCGGAGAGAACCAAGGGTAGTATACTAGACAAACCAAAGAGATTGAATCGTGCGACCAGGTTTAGAAGCTCATGAACTTACCGCCTCCCGGAAATCTTGGCCCCAAGTGGATATACAATGGGCTTCATCAATCACGAACCTCGCCACCAGATCCGCGGCATACAACTGCTGAAAAATACCCTTCGCCCGATTGCTCTCTACCAGCTTCTCAGGGGTGACATAAAGCAACGCAACTCTCCCATCCTTCAGCTCCCGAACATCTTCAGCCGTAAGATTGTTATCGGCATTCCACAGCAAAGCATTAACGCCATACTTGTTGACTAGCTGACCGACCTGGTCATTCATCAACGCGACAAGCGGCGTTACCACAATTGACACCCCTCTCCTAGGACCCTTGCATACAGCAGGAAGCTGGTAACACAAACTCTTGCCGCCTCCGGTAGGCATGAGCACGAAGACGTCTCGGCCTTCCATGACAGCCGTGATAGCTTCCAATTGGTTCGTTCGGAAGCTGTCGAGCCCAAAGACGTTTTTGAGCTGTCGTCTCACTTCGTCATAGTGTTGGGAAGTAGTCGAGTCGGCAGCAGGGGGAGGGCTGGTAGAAGAACCATACAAAGTGTTCGACGACTGAGAAGCGATCGGTTGCACCTCATTGCAGATGGGCACTTCGGTGATGCCAGCAAGGTCCACATCATCGCACTGATCCCATAAATCGTCGTACTCGTCGGGTTCGTCATCCTCAATGACGATAGGTTCATCTTTGCTCTCTACCATCGAGGTTGACGCGTTGAGCAAAGTTGAGCTACTGGTATTCGCAAAGGATGTGTCGCTAACGTTGATCGTTTGTGCCAGGGGAGATGGTCCGTGAGGTGGCGCAGCTGGGGCAGAAGCGACAGCCTCAGGAGCGCCAGAAAGACGAGAGTTAATACCCTTGATGCGCTCGGCAAGCATTTCACTAAGCAGAGCGTTAAACTGGATAACTTCAGCGCGAAACAAATCCAACTACATACTTGATACGTTCAAACATCGCAACATCGACGGGTCGGCCACGATAATGACCAATGATTTCGTCGTTTATGTGGTCTTTTAATCGGTAACAAGCAGTCATGCTCTGCTTAAGCTGTTCGGGCGACATCTGCAACGATAGACTATATCAGCATAATCAAATCAACAAGTAAACATGTTCCCTTACCGACTGCAATTCGGAGGGTTGCCCAGACTGGCCGTGAGGTGGAGGCGGCGCGTTCACACTTGAGGATCCGGTGGTGGCATGGTGTTGTGCTTGTGGCTGCGGTAAAGCAGCAAAAGTCCGGGAACGGTCCAAATCTTCCAATGGCGTGCGTTCCCTCTGACCCTGGCGCAGAAGGGCATTCTGCGGCCATTCATTAGGTTCAGCATCCACCATTATTGTATCCTGCGATGTAATGGGGTACGCCTTCGCCTTCCCTTTGACGTCCTTCCCTAACGCATTCGGCACTTGCATGTTCTCCTTTCCATCTACCGTGCTAATCGATGCCGACATCGATATCCCGGCAGACGCAGTGGTGGCAGTTGTTTTCTTCACGCGTTTAGGTGGTGGTGTGGGGTCAGCTAAAACAGACGCCTCTGAAGACGTTCGTTTCACCCCAAGGCTGCTAGGCGAGCCCGCGCTCGAGTCAGACATATATACCGCGGAGCCTGAAGCTTTCAGTCCTTTTGCGGCCGTCGTCGCCATGTCTTCGCTTCCTTTCCACCCTCTGGATGAAAAAGAAGGCAGTGGTTGCGGTTGGCGTTTAGATTTCTTTGCCTGGGCTGAAATAAAGGACGACCAAATGTCAAAGATGCCATCCATCCGTTCAGTCCAGGGTATCAAAAGGATCTCAAAGGCAAAGCCATACCTCGCCCTGCCGCAGACTATGCAAGCCCATAGAGATTAGTCCAAGCTCACCACAGTAAAGCGAAACACACCTTAGGCGGCGCAGAAATCGAGGTAGTACCATTTTCCCAGCCGTCAGCGTCGATAGAATACATTTCTAGCTGATTCGTCTTGTGTCTCTTGGACACCGAGGTATAATCTTGCTCTTGCTTCCGGATCCTGAGGACGAGCCAGCGTAGGCATACGACGTCCGGATTCTAGGATCTCTTAAGATTGTTTTGTTGTCGTCGTCGTCCACGGCGTGAAAGGGTCTTTGACGAAGGTGATGGCAATGAGCAGAGCAAGTATTGACAGCGACAGAAAGCCTCAAATTCGCCTTACGTGACTGAAAGGGATGGGAATTTCGAGAAAGGCCTTGGCGCGTGACTCTCACGACGCGTTTGACGGCACCACGTGACAATCGCGTCGCGTCGCGTGCCGCGCCAAAGCCCCTGTTATTAATCGAGGTTGAATTCTTTGGGACCACGTTTGGCGGTAGTATTCGAGCTCGGCCAGGTTACTAAGGCCAAACCTCATAAAAAGAGAATCCCGCTGGAGTCGACAAAGCCTCAGGGTAAAGAACTGGAGGTTCTTTGGTCTAGCAAACCCAATGTGACCGATGTTTCAACGTCACATCCTCCAACGGCGGTCCTAGAATTTGAAGGTATGTCAATGGCGAACAGCCTTCAGACTTAAAAGCCACTGATATAATCAAACCGACTGATTGCTATTGAAATATGAGCGAGGGCTAGGTATTATATTTCCTTATAAGCTAATATACCCCGTACAATCGGACTCTAGCTGAAACAGGCGGGATCTACTTCAAGAGATACGCATAGTCTCCACCTCTTTGAATGCCCTGAGATTGGCAACAGTTTAGCTCTTTCATAGACCATATAAGATAGCTATACCCCTCACCTTCTGATATGCAGGTCTAGGAAACATCATGTAGGTTAACGCATGCATTTTCAATGAGTATTCCCGGACGTACCTAGCCTGAAGCTTTTTGACATACTCTCGTGTCCTCTCCCCTAGATATTCCGGTGCTCGCAACAAGAAGGTTTCTAAGGTGAACGACATAATAAAGTCAGCTGACGTAGGTCGGTCTTCGCCCGTCCCAGCGATCCAGCCGCCTTTAGTCTCAACTTCTTTAAGTCGTTCTTCGATCTTATGCAGCCAAGCACAAGAGAGAGTTTAGTGTAGCGTATCAGCTTTTAATCCCTGGCTTAGTCGCAGAGAAGAGTGCCACGTACCAGCTTTCCATGCCTCTCCAAGTCGGGAGCTATAGCCTTCTCATCAAGCTTATTGAACAACAGCCTCGCCAGCGGTCTAATAATTGCTGGCATGACGGTCGGAGCAAACTGGTATGTGAACCTTCGCACTAGCAACGGCTGAATGGAGCCTTCCGAGCAATGGGTCCCTAGCCAAAGCGGCATTAGCTTCAAAGACTCGATTGAGCCCAGGAGTAGCGACGCACAGTAAAGATTGTCAACCCATGCAGCTGAAGACTCTTCAATCCCGACCTTGTCCTTCCCGTAACGATTGATGAGATACTCTAATTGCGTAAACGATGGCCATTTACGAATGAAAGAGGTGAGCAAGGTGTGACGAATTTGCCAAAACGTGGCGACTACACACCGATGATGGCACCGCTCTCGGCCAGTGTTAGATTAGGCCCATCCGTAAGGACTGGTGACTTCCCGAGTGGATGAATATCGAGCAGTTCTTTCGGAGCGCGTTTTTCAGCCGTTCGCTTGTAGCTTTTGATCTCGTACGGAAGCTCGAGCTCTTCCTAGAAAAACATAGCATTATCCATAAGAACATAGCCCTCGACTCGCCCTGTCAAAGGCAAAAAGCACGTACTAATAACCAGAGAATGCGCTGAGAACGAGAATTCTCGAGATGGTGAACGACAATGTTTCCTCTGAGAGTAGTTGATTCTGTCATGGTTGGAATGGTCGGAAAGACGAGGCGGCGGGCTGTCTATTACGAATCCCATCGCAACGGTGTGCTATTTATTAAATGTTTCATTCATCCTTGATGGAAATCACCAACTTATCAATATGATTGTCGCTTTATCAACGGTAAAGGTTTCGAGACGGTTCGAGCATCTCGCATCCCGTTACACGCTGTTACACAACGCTGAGGAGAACCTGGGGAACCCGGATGCCGGTAGAGTATATCACAAGCTGATAGCCGCTGCGTGCTCTTCTACCTTCTGACCAAGAGCGACAACAACTTCCACATCGGAGGTTGCACGGGCCCGCTTATTTAATAAAGCCGCTTAAGCGCTCAAGGCCTCGCGTTCGTGGGAACCCTTCCCGGCGATTGCCGGCCGCAAAGTTGAGTACTGTACGAAATCAAATACCGAGATGGGCGCATTGGGCGTTATGTGCGCCTAAGTGCCTTGATTTGAGGAATATGCGTATATGTACATATGACTCCTCCATGATTTATCACGCCTCTTACCGAGGTCCACTGAGTGGCAACTACAATGGTCGTGCCAATTTAATGTAGCGAGTCCCTAGATGCGATCAGCAAGGACCCTAAACACTACACTCCTCGAGGCGCTAATCAAAACGGCGATGCGGCGTCTCCAGGACGTCCGTGAGAACGGTGCCAGTGACAATAGATATATATACAGACGCACCTTTCTAAGCGTCTATTGTACCTTTCGCTCCCAACCATTACCCGCAGACCATGTCCAAGAAGAAGTCGCGAAGCAAGAAAGCACGCCGGGCCGTACAGAAGCAGGCTGAGAGGGTTCGTAAGCAAGTTGGCTTACTCGTTACGAAGGAGCTTCAAGCTGCCATCGATGCCTGCAAAGAAGAGGTAGCTCGGATTGCAAAAGAATGCCGCGAGCTGAACATCAAATACAGGTACGATCATGCTCTTTGGGTTCCGCGCCCCTAAGTTGTCACATTTAAACGCGTGTATATGCAGGGACCCTGATTTTGATCTACAAGAAGATTGGAAGCGGTGTATATACGGCTTGAACTACCGCGGTCCAGCAGTCACATCTATGGTCCATATTGAAACTGTTGGCGAAGAAATCCAGCTCAAAGATATTTATGTCCAACGGATTACTGAGATATTCGACACTCCAAAGTTCTATGACGAACGTGGTGCTGCAGATGCCAGTGACATCGTTCAAGGGAAAATAGGGGATTGCTATTTCCTCGCGGCTTTGGGGACTGTCTGCTGTATTCCGAAATTAATTGAGAAAATATGCGTTGCGGTGAGTGGCGACATAGGCTCCCCGGTCGTATCTCCCCCTGACCGTGTTGCACTTCCAGCGAGATGAAGAAGTTGGTGTTTATGGATTTATATTCTTCCAGGATGATGGATGGACTAGCGTTATAATCGATGAGTAAGTTCCATGATTCTTCTAATAATACTCTCCTCACCTTCACAAGTTTGATGATCACTCAAGTACCACAGTCATTTGACTCCCTAGATCAAGAGGAGAAGGAGTTGTTTGCGCAAGACAGGCATCTATATCGTAACGTTCAAAAATTGGGAGGAAAGCACCTCTTATATGCCAAGTCTGGGGCTGATGGAGAGACATGGGTGCCCCTAATTGAAAAAGCCTATGCCAAGCTATACGGAAATTATCAGCATCTCGACCATGGATGGGGAACTGAAGCTATCGAAGATCTGACAGGGTAAGGCACAAGATGGTTTCAGCGGCCAGAACTAACACAATGATCGTCCTCTAGAGGTGTATCAACGACTTTTGTATCGCAGGTATACACTCAATCGTAATCGCAGTTGATTCAATCAGCTCTAACCATCGACACTTGATTGATATTCAGGATATCCTAGACAAAGACCGTTTCTGGAAGGAAGAAATCCTCAAGGCCAACACCGATCGACTTCTATCAGCAGCTTTTTCTCACCCCGACACACAGCAAGGCCTATTTAGTCGACACGAATACTCTATTCTAAGAGCAGCCGAATGGAATGGGAAGAGATTCATAGTTGTGCGCAACCCGTGGGGAAGTGCCGAGCCCCCAAGTACCTCTGAATGGACTGGACCTTGGTCTGACGGCTCGAAGGAATGGACCCCCAAATGGATCGGTGCTCTTTCGGTACTCAAGCACCAATTTGGAGAGGATGGACAATTCGTCATGGAATGTCAGGTTGTTTGCTTTTTCTTCAGGTCATCGAATTGACTCCCATTCGTTTTGCTTGTCCAGATTCGGACTTCTTGCAATGTTTTCAGCGAATAGGGAGAACGTTCTTGTTCGATGATAGTTGGATTATGGTATCTGAGTGGATGAAAGTGAGCATAGCAAACATCCCTGAAGTTTCGTCCTATGGGACCTTGTCTTGTGAGTACCTGCTCCTTTCTGTCATCATTCCATTTGTCTATGTACTAAGTATATCCGCCAATAGATCGTCTGACGGTTCCCGAAGCAACCAAAGCAATGATATCGTTGTCGAGCATGAATACTCGCGGATTCAGCAGTCTACCTTTGGGTCCTCCGATCAGCTTTGAATTCTCCATCGTAAAGCTCGGAGAAAAACAGCCTTTAAGATCAACACCACACTGTTACTACTCCCGCGCCACCCTCGAAGTCGACTTGGAGGCTGGTACTTACACGATATATGTCAGTTTATTGCCTACAGATGAGCAACACGATACTGATATACATGGCAGGTAAAGATCGAACACCATTCACTTTATACAATGAATGCGAATGTGAGCTAGTAGGCTTTCGAAAGCTTCTCCCGTAGTTTGATTTTGACCCAGGTATCGACACGTACGGTCTCGAGTACACTCGCCTCTAAGGTGAAATCGCTCTCCCTGGTCAAAAGTGAGTTCTATTTGTCGTCCCGTTCCTTCCCTAATGCTCAACGAATTTTGGTTCTAGATTGGGACTCACAGTGAGCACTCTTGTTGCTGTCCAGATAGAATGACTACATGTTCCACACAGGTTGAAGCACAAATGCGTTCCAAAAAGCCTCGAGGATGTCATTGAGGAGGACCTGCGCGAGGATGCCACTACCGCTGAGCACCGTTCGGAGGTGGGGAGTATCGCGTCGCCGGCTCCTAAAGAGCCGGAGAAAGCATTAAACGACGTCCTTATAGGCCCAGGTAGCGTCAATGGTGGTAACAGTGACAGCCATTCTCAGGCACCAGAGACACTCAACACCGTTGCCCCACCAGAGGGCTCTAAAGTCTCTTACAAGTCAGAGTCTGTACAAACGGATAATGCTCCAGAGCCTCTCGCTCCGAAGCATCTGCGCAAGGAAGATCTGATAATATCAGCAACGTCACGGGCAGTGTACGTGGTCGTGCTCATCTTCATACGAGATTTTATCCTCCGCGTTGTCTCTTGGATCGGCAAGATTCAGAGTATTATTGATGGAACTTATCAAGCTCAGAAAAACGAGGAAGATAACCTGACAGTGAAGAAGCCCACGCTTGAACTCGATATCAGTGCTTTTAAATCCGGCGAAGAGAAAATCCTTTCCCCACTGTCTTCTCCTATCCCTGGCTCACCTCTCATCTCGCCACCTTCTCAGCCCCGTTCCCGAGCCGCTTCACGGTCTTCCTCACGACCTCCATCGCCTGCTCATTCCCGCCCTCCATCATCTCCTCGCTCCCGACCTCCCTCACCTCCCCGTTCCCCGTACATCCCTCTCGCTCCACCTTCTCCTGCTCCCCTACCTCTAAACTCTCCTCCTTTTCCAATCGCTTCAGGATGGGGAGGACCCGCTCCAGAATCATGGGATAGCTTGTATTCAGAGTCTCAGAACAGTGTATACGTTGGACTCCGGGTATATACAAAGACAAAAGAACCTTGCTCGATAGTAGGTCGCGTCAAGTCCTCAGCTTAGTTAGCTACGTACGAACTATCCACTGTAATCATTAAGTGCTTTTCAATTGAGCCTTCCAATGATAGATTGAATGTCTGTCTCATCGAGAAACAACGCCATACCATGCCAAACCAGCAGCGCCTCCCAACACGATCGCGACCGGAGGAGGTACTCCAAACCACTCCACACCAGTAAATGTAGACGCGGCAACAACAAGCCACCAAGGCTCCCTTCCCAAGCTCACACCCCTATTTGACGATTCCGTCAAGAAGCCAATCTCCCAAAGTCGGTAAACAGCTGTGAAGACGAGTCCAACCGCCCCAGCATTGACCCCCCTAAGCAAGGAGGTAACTACAGGTTTTGTGCGGAGGGCTCTCCATATTGACTGGAAACCAACGGAGAGCCAGATCCCGGGGGTGAAGATACCGATAAAAGCTAAGACTGATCCGATGAGCATTGTGCCTGCGGATCTTGAAGAACTGCCGCTTAAAGCAGCGAGAGCTCCGAGGTAGACGGCAAAGTTGAAGTTGGGACCTGGTAAGGCTTGAATTATGGCGAGACCGAGAAGGAAGTCTCGTGGAGAAACCCAGCCTGGTTCAACCACGTATTCCCTGAGCAGCGGAATAACAACGGGACCGCCCCCGAAGATGATCGTTCCTGCAAGGAACATGTTATTGAACAGTGCCAGAAGAAGAGGGGGAACATCTAAAGTCCCTCTTATTACCATTAAAGCGGTGAATGCTGCCCAGAAGAGGACGATAAGCGCGAGGCCGAATTTGACGCGTATTCCGTGCCCGGAGAGATCTTGTTTCAAAGAAGAAGGTGCAGACTTGGTAGGTTCAGCTGCTTCCGGGATACGCTCGGTTAATTCGATTTCATCGGCGGATCCAGAACGCCCCTGTCTACGGTGAGCAGTCGAAGCCGTATCAGCGTGCACTCCCGTCATTGAGCCAATATTCGCTTGCCCGGTTTCAGCGAGTGGCTCAGGGGTGAGTGATAGGCGTCTTTCAGATCTTGCTTTGAATCGGCCAATAGCCCCCCGTAACCACATATCCCAGGTAATAGTGACTAAGCCCGAAATGACCATGAGCACTGGGAAATACCACAGTGCGTTGTAGCACATCCCCGCGCAAGCACTGGCGACTAGGAGCAGTCTAGTTACCTGGTCTGTAATGGCTTTTCGCGACAGTTGGACGGCAGCCAGAGCAATAATGCCAACAGTCGCCGCGTTGAGTCCCGACAGAAGTGCATAGACGGGCGCAGGCAGGACTGTCGCGATTCTCTGAACACCCAGCGCCAGTCCGTACATTGCGAAGGCTCCAGGGAGAGACCAGAGGAGGAACACGAAGATAGCAGGAAGAAGGCCTGCGTGTATTTGTGCGATTGTGAAGAGCATTTTGGTGGATCCCGGACCAGGTAAAGCTTGAGATATCGCGAATATCTCTTGGTACTACTCCAGACTATCAACAGGAGATACGACGAGCCTGAAGATAGTGCTATGCTCACGGTTTGTTCGTCAATCCATGGCGTCTTCCCTGAACCTTCGACAAATCTACGATGAAAGATTTGGAAATGGACAGGAGGTCCTCCAAAACCTATAAATCCCAGGTCGATGGTACGCGTGAACACATCCCAGAGACGATTTGAAAGCTTGTCGGTGTTCGGTTGGTATGCTTGAGCAGTCTGCTGCTCATAAACCTCATCGTCATCCTGGTCTCTTCCTAGGACCCTTCGAATGCCGCGATGAACAAGGGCCGAAAAGGACATGGGGAGAGGGAGGTGAGAAGGGCCTGGGAGGTGCGCCTGTTTAGCTTTACATGCCCATAGCATCCGCAACAATCATTCAGATGAGCATGTGAACATTACATAGAATAACGTCCAGCCAATAGGACTTCCCACGTGTGTGAGAAAGCGCTCGACCAACAACCAAGGAACCCCTCATATTTAATTTCACATTATCATTTTTTAGTGGGGGCGTATCGAGACGTAGCACCTATAGTGCTACGGCCCCATCTGCTGGGCGTTCGCGAGTTGCCTCGCGGTTGTGTACGGTTAGGGCAGCGATGTCCACTCTGGAGGAAATGCTATTACGCACACCCACTTCCGCAGGTATGGTAGGACCTGGTAGGACTCGGTTTCGGTCGTGCCAGGGGGGGTGATCTACTGGACGGTGTTTGGGTGGCTTCATGTGCCCTCATCTGTTTCTACCCGGTGGCCGTTTCTATACCTACTAAAGCCCCTATATATTGTACACCCAGTCTGGATTATATTTCACATTAGCGCTCTGGAAAATGGAGATTTGGTTGCGAAGATTATCGTAGTACATCGGCGGACGTCTAACCCTTCACGTCGCCCGTTGGCCTCCTTCCGAAACGCGCAAATTGAAACATTACGAAATAAAGTCCGCTGGATAAAGAAGATTTGCAATCAAATGCATCCA
This sequence comes from Coprinopsis strossmayeri, assembly GCA_900156845.1. NCBI lineage: Eukaryota > Fungi > Basidiomycota > Agaricomycetes > Agaricales > Psathyrellaceae > Coprinopsis > Coprinopsis strossmayeri. The sequence continues at coordinate 16,992 of FTPT01000169.1, forward strand.
GAATCGAGCAAGCGATAAAAGTCGGCAACGAGGTATAAACTCCCCGCAAGGACAACGAGATGATGACTTGGGTTTGTTGTGATGTCATCGCCAATAACGGACGCAATACATTGCAGGGCTTCGACAAGCTCTTCATTGACGCTATCCATTGACACTTCCGTGTTCCACGGCGCGTGTATTGCGCCCTTCAGATCGAACGTCCGGATGACATTTGCCAAGTCAAGAGGGGCGACTGGCATAACCCACGGCATTTGATCAGGGAGGGTGAAACGGACGACGTGCGAGTGAACGGAGACGATCTCCGGAGGAAGATTCGTAAGGATAGGGCGTAAGGTTTCTTGGGGAGACTTGGACGGAGAGTGAGAAACGGCAAGAATACAATGAAGATAGACATTCGTTTGAGGTTCGAGCTGGGATACAACTCGATGGATATAATCAGAGAGGGCTTGACTAGATCCAGGGTTGTGAGCCCCATCAACAAGTATGGGATGGGAATTTTTGACCGTTTCGCTCGTTAATTTCTTGAGATCGAGGGCATGCCAGCTCATCCTGCCTCTCCATCTAACATTTTTCACCCCATCTTGTACACTTTCCGTGGTAATTCGAAGAGCAGGAGAGGCTGGCGAGCGAAGGACCGCGTCGATGATTCCAAGAGATGTTGATAGATTATCCAGTTGATGATCTCCTGGGAGAGGGAAAGATGTGAGAATAGGTCCTCCTCCCAACGAAGGGAGGCGAAATTGGACATGGTTAGGAGGGGGGAAGTCGAATGCCTCGTCACACTTAGCTTGAAGAGAGACGGTAGAGGCTGCTGCTTTCTCGCCCTTTTTCACGGGAACTGGGTGCTCAATGATGGCTCCGATGTCTTCTAGAATCTCTCTCACTACCAGCTCGACGGTGGAATATCGTTGGCGTCCAAGCACAAATGGTTTCCCTGATCGAGCAATTCCCGCCTTCTCCTTTGCGATGGCGTCAACGGTAGGTCCCAAGAAGTTTTGGTGGTCTAGGTCGACAGTACTGAGAGCTGACACAAGAACTGTCTCTGAAGGGATTATGTTCGTGGCATCCAGACGGCCACCCATTCCAACTTCGAGCACAACGACATCAACCTGCGCCCTTTCGAAGAGGACGAGGGCAGTTACTGTGAGAATCTCGAACGGGCTGAGATTAATCCCTCGATTCACAGCCAGTGCCTCCAATTCAGCCCTTGTCTGTTGGTAAGTAGCGTCGTCAACAGGTTCCCCTTGGATTGTTATGCAATCCGTAATTTTGGTCAGATGAGGCGAGTTGTAGCGCCCAACAGAGAGAGGCGGCGATGAAGAGACCAAGATAGATGAAACGATGGCAGATATCGACCCTTTACCATTCGTTCCGGCGATGTGAATGGTAGGCCGACGATACTGAACTGGCAGGTGTGGTAAAAAGTTCCGAAGCCGATCTAAGGACAAATCTATTGACATCTAGGGCAGAGATATCAGCATTGATCACCCCTGAGACGCAAAATCAAGCAAATTTTGGCCCCGATGTTAGCGCTATAGGCCATTTCTTACCTTCGTTTCAGAACGACACGAGGGTTAGAAGAAAATCGGAGTTTAGATGATCTGAACGGTAAATGATTACCGTTCGGCAATGAGCGCGCCAGCCGGCAGATTCCGACGAAGACCAGGAAGTCGTTGAGGCACTCTGTCGCTGGTACATATAGCTCAAAGGATACTCATCTAGTTAAAAATAGACCACAGGGGGTTTGTAGTCAGCACTTTGTCAATTAGCCTTACCAACAAGATGCCAAGGAGACTCTTTGTATCAAATATTAGATCCAGAGTAATTGATCGCCCCTCAACGCCCATCGCCTGCCCAAGTAGAAATGTGTGCTTTGGAGCGGTGATCCGTACATGCCTCGTCATTTGAAAATCTCAATTGCCTTCCGAGCAACGAGATCTACCAGACCAGACAGAAATAGAGCAATAGATAACCTGTCAAATGGCATGGCTCCCACGAGAGGCGTCCATATGGACGACGATTTTGTATGAGATGGTCAAGTACGAATTTGGCTCCTTCACCGGGCCCGCTGTAGTCGACAGCGCAACTGGTACTTGACGTCGTGGTTTAAGCGTTGGTTATATCCTTTCCTGGCACATTAACGTCATCTTGATTCTCGATAGCACGCATTGGGACTATACTGGTGGAATATCGCAATCCAAAATAACTCTTGAGTTATGATTATCACAAGAATAGCGCGAGGAATTGAAGTATGTAATGGATACGAACGTAGTACTTTAGATGGTTCTTAATCGAACTAATGAATGGCAAGGATCAAATGAAGACTAGACTAGACGAGAACGGCCGACATTACGCACTATGTGACTCGCGGGAGTCTACGTCAACTTCGAATTCTTTGAACGTATGCGATAGCTGTCTGAGTTGGAGCCATACCACAGGCTTACCCCTTCATTTATTTGACGTTTTGGTGTCAGGCCTTTACAAGCGTAAGTCTTTTAATGCATTTCTCTTGATGGGTTCGCTAGGCGAAGACTACAAGTAGTCCGGCTACTACTAAAATGGCTCCTCTATGCTCCTGACAACCGCGTGAGTTTGGCATTATGGCTTCCACTTCTTTCTATGTCCGTTAGTCCTGCCCTGGTGCCAGGACAACTGCCGTACTTGGGGCCTGATGCATACCTCTTCTCCATAGTCATCAAGAACTGCTCCTGTTGTGCCTTGAATTCTCCATGGACTCCCCATATGGGGCCTTGAAGTACTATGCGACCGAAAGCCGATAACATTCCTCGGAAATCTAAACCAGCAACTGGTAGTCTTCATCACCTGTTTCCTGGGTTGCCCTCCCATACAATAGATGTTTGGGGACCTTCAAGGCGTTGTCTACCCAGTTCCTTGATATGGATGGCGACGATCCTATCTATGTTTCAATACCAAATACCAGGCTTATAGTCCATGGAAAGGCCGACTCGGAGGGTCTCCACTCGCACACTCGCAGGAAACGTCACCTGCCGGCGTCCACGAGGACATCATCTGAGGGGTTAACTAGGAGTAAGAATACCCCGAACTCTGTATACAATCTCACCCAGTGCACCTTCGGCTATAACATTGTCTTTATTAAGGTTCTACCATCGCAAACGACGAAACCCGTGATTATCTTTTTTTGCCATATCCTCGGAAAAAGGCGAGTGTACAAGTGATGTCCGGGATTTCGCTTCTCAAGAGGCTACACAACCACACCCACCATATCATGTTCCGTTTCCTTATCGCGAGTCCTAATTTGACTATAGAACTGAAAATATGCTATTTTCATACATAGATGACGTCGAAACGCAACATCCAAGGAAAAGAATAGGGAGAAACATCCCCATCACGTTCCATTTGTCCGAGAAGCGCCTTCGTGAGTTGGTCCGCTATCCTTATATACTTCCCCTCGTCTAGCCGCAGAATCCAGCTATTTCTATTCTTGGCGGTCAGGGTCTCCAGGGAAGGAACATGGAAGATTTGATGTGAAAGCCTCAGGCCTCAACGTCAACTTTCAGGGTTGATACGAGATCTTCAAGAACCCCGGAACTCGATGGAGTTAGCGCACCACAATGGTCCGCTCCATGTGGTCGCGTTACTTATGCTATGACTTTTTTCGCTCTCAGGCACGCCCACACTGAATGAGGCAGGGTACTGCCCCGCGACTATATAATGCGCCTGGGATCCGGCGTTTCAGGGTCCCCACCCCTGACCCTTCGGCAAGTGGCCTTCTTCTTCTCTCCTTCTCCATTATGCGCTTCTCAAACTCACTCGCCTTATTGGCGTTTACCCTCCTTTCAACCACACTTGCGTCACCTGTAAGTCCAGCTATCTCGGCGTAGCACCTATCATTGCCTACAATAAAGCTAACTTGCATGGCAGGTACCAGGTGCCGGTGAGGCTTTACTTAACCGCGGAGCTTTGGATGCTATCGAAAGAAGGGTGGGTCTTCCACTAGTTGTTTGGAGAGCTCGTCTCAACTGAGAGCTCCGTTGTCCATACAGGCTGTATACCCCCCGACAAGGAGGCAAATTGCCCCTCCCGTCGGTATCACACCTCCGCCCTGGCGGACCATTCCAGAACCCGTGAAGAGAGCCGCTGATGTAGAAGCAGCGGAGGGCCCAGTTGCCCCTCCGTGGCGGCGTGAAGCAGACTCAAAGGGACCAGTTGCTCCTGCGTGGCGGCGTGAAGCAGACACAGAGGGACCTCCTGCTCCTCCTTGGCGGCGTGAAGCAAACTCAGAGGGACCTGTTGCTCCAGCGTGGCGGCGTGAAGTAGACTCCGACTCTGTGGCCGCCGAAGGAATCACAGCACCAGATTGGAGACGGTAGCCATCGATGACCTACGTGTCTGACACATGCTTGCTCCCCCGGCACCAAAACCGTTTCAACTTGACCCATATGCATGGTTATATTATTACTTACATTGGTTCCCCTGCTATCCTTTCTATCCTTATTAACACCCTAGCGGGCTCCCACACTCGTTTTCCATGGTTTTCGTTCCATCTCATCACCGACTTTTCGTGAGCGATTTTTTCCCTTCGAACTGGAGTAATAGCACCGGCTATATATTTGAGTGCATATGATATCTTCGGTCAGACGGTACTTCTGGTCGCAAAGGTACATCTTCCTTATCCGACCGTGGGTGCCATTTTTGAATGTGTGGAAGCCTGACTAACTGCACCTTCTCCATGACACGTCGCTTCTTGAATCAGTGTTATGATTGTTGCGATTAAATGGCGAAGGAGCCTTCCCTCGTGCCCGCCCATTCATAATTGATCAATTGACATTCGTTTTTCGGATGCAAGCAAAATGTATGTGCGCCCATCTAACTTTACCTTTCTGATCCATTCAGTTAGCGTCGATGAGATGACCGGAGTACCGCCCGTATCAAACGGCGATTTTTTTTTTTGCTACTTGTCATGCGAAAGTCTCCGAAGTCTGGCTTATCGGCCAAGCCTATGACACCGACATATTGTGACAAAAGCTCAAGAACCAGCTGACTGCAGGGTGTCCATGCGATATCACAAGGCGATAAGGTGCCTTGGTACATTATGCATATGGTCAGGGAACTGAAGTAATTCAGTTGAGACTGGGCGGACCAAAAGCGCCACCACATCGGGGTCCTAATTACCTTAATCTCGGACTTGGAACGGATGGGCTTGAGGTCGGGGTTGGTGACCATGTCCGACGATTCGGGAAATGCAGTCATTGGGATTGCGAAATAGATACCTACTTATGGTACATGCATATTAGATTTCGGCGAGATTTCGTGCTTTCTGTCGTACTTTACGGCACTTGGTCGGCGGAGACACGCGCTATCTTCCAGTCATCCGTCCCGAAGCTTAGGCTTTTCAGACCTTACAGACTTCCCGATATAGAGAATTACCATGTTAGTGAGACGGGATTAGTGAGGATCAACCAATGGCCGAGCATGGGCTTCGTTTGAAACCCGGTATTCCTCTGTCTGGATCGCCTAGAAAGAACCGATACTCACGCATATCGAAATTCACAACTGCTATACCCTGTCGCCCTAATCGCAGGAGTCTCAACAGCAAGACATGACATTGAGAACGTGCTCTAAACTTCCATGTTCCGGCACACCGGCTGACCGTTGATTGATCTGCAGGACCACTGCTTAGGAAATGAGCGCTTAATTAATGAGAAGTTGTAGGTCCCACACTACCCGCCATGCCGCAGGTCCGCTCTACCAGCCATCCAATCATTTTTCCATCTTGACGAACAGATGTTTCAAAAAGACTCTCATGATGAATTCGAAGAAGCCCTTGAATCGGAAGCAACTCGGTCCCCAAGTGCCGACTCGTATCCTTCACCTGGCCCTGTGTAGTACTTCCGTCTTCTCAAGACTTAACTTGGACTTAACGGGAAGTTTAATAGAAAACTCAGAGAACCTATGACACCGCCTTTCCAATCGACATATCTTCTATTACCTTTCGGATATGAACACCCACCAGAACACCACGAAGTCGAACTCTGGGCTGTACTTACAAAGGTAAGAATGGTTGTGCCAACCTCTTCTATCCCATCATCCATCATCACCCTCCTAATATGTATGTACCTTTCAACTTTCAAATGACCCGAAGGAAGCGTTCGTTTGTGAGTAAGAATTCATACCGATCATAAAGGCTTAGCTCAGTACAACCACCTGAGCACGCACAGAACCAGCCCGGTCGATCCGAATAGGTGGAGACTAATCAGGGGGCTCAATCCAAGAGCCCCATCGATTAAAGGAAGGTTTGCCCCAATCGTCGTGTTCAGACACGTCATTAGCTCTTGGTTCGCGGTGTCGGGTATGGGGGAGTCCAGACTTCCTTCCACCCCAAACGTTGCCCTAGTATTTTTGTACCCATCCAAAGTCAACACCGCACTACTCGCTCGGTAGTATTGAATGGCTTGCTCTGGAGCTGGTACCCCCGTCGACTCTTCGAATGTGATAGGAGCTCTGGAGTATGACGAGGGATCAAGGAAAGATCCACACGCAAGGCTAACATCCAGTATAGCCAACCCAACCGTGGTGTTATCTGCCATAAACCGAAACGTGGAGCTCCCAGTGGAATCGTTGGAAACTGATGAGAAGACGGCATAGGACATCGGTCCACCAGGGCGAGACGTATTCCCAGGTGCACCGTACTAGAAGAAGAGTAAGCATGTCAGTATGCCACTCCGGTAAGAGCTTCTAGCTCGCTTTAGAATAGTACAAGAGGCTGAAAAAGACGTGCCTCGTAATTGTTGTGCAGGTAGAGCGCCGCGCCTCCACCCGCACCGACAGCGACAGGCCATGTGAGAGGCCAGAAGAAGAAGGGGAACCCCCGTCCTGAGGTTCCTCGACCCACACTTTTGGGGTACCCACTCCCGTACGTTCTACAAGGAAACCCATACCCCCACAATTCATAAAGCATCGTGCTAATACAGATACGGTAACGCACCTCGTTCCAAAAATATCGTTCCTGGTCCCTCCCCCAGCCACTCGCCCAGCAAACATATTTCCCGCAGGTATGACAGCGGCTACACCGACTTGCTTCGTATAGCCTGACATTGTCTCGGAGGAAGAGGACGAGTTCTCCCGTATCGGTGATTGTTCATTCTCTGTTTTCTCCGAGCTGGATGGAGAAGTCCATGACATTAACCACGACACTAACCATGGCGAAGACGAGGAACTAGAACTGGATCTCTTCCATCAGTAAACCAGGGAAAATA
>FTPT01000082.1:730-82157 GCA_900156845.1 Coprinopsis strossmayeri
TCCAGCCATCATTGTCAGCTGCACTGATCTGAATGCCTGGAGCTGCAAGCAGGAGCTCCACAATTGGTCCATGGCCATTCCAAGAAGCAAGAATCAAAGCAGTTTTACCAAACTTGGTTGCTAGATTTACAGAACCTTTGCTGGTCTCTCCATTTCCCTCAAAAGCCCAAGGTATAATCGATGAAAGATTATACCATGCAGCAACATGCAGAGGAGCCAAATAATCAAGGTTATGATTATTCTTCCTTCCAAAGCCAATAGGAAACATCTGGCATTGCTTCACAAACTTGAAAGCAAGATCATCAGCATTGGCTGCAATTGATGTTTGAAGATGTTGGCCCCAGGAATTGTAACCATATTCAACCAAGGGGCAGTCACTGAATGCTTTCTTAAGCTCACCCACAGTATTCAGATCTGAATGAGGAATGTTGCCAGCAACCAAATGGGTAATGCAAGCTATTCCAAGCAGCTTATGAGGATCAGGAAATCTGGCATATAAGAAAGGCATCAATGACTCTTTGGCAGTATAGTCTGCAATTTGCCCTGGGTTAGATGTCATTTTTCATACAAATGTAATCTGTACTCACGGATAAGCCTGACTGACTGACTTTCTTTGTCCACAATCACAAGACCACAGCAGACAGACAAGATAGCTACCTCTCCAAGAATAGTATCAGAATCAAAGATTCCATTCTCCAGAGAGGTTGCCACTGCATATTGCAAATCTTTCACAGAGAGTGAAGAATATGCATTAAGAAGCCAAAGGAGTGCATGATATGCAATCTTTACATCCTTTGCAGGTTGGTCTTCAACTCTCCTCCAAGCAGCAGCATAGTGGTCATCAAGCCTTTCAGGTAGTTTGTCCAAAGTATCCAAGATCTCCTTCTTATTCCTGCACTCATGAAGGCTTTCCAAGTGTAAAGCAGCATGCAGAAACCTTAAGATCATAAATTAGATCATAATTTTCTTCTATGTAGCATTGAACACTTACATTCCATGGGACCTCCCAAGCACTGTGGATATGACAAGATCCTTCATTTCAGTTCTATCAAGCAGATCACTGAACAAAAAATCTGTCTCAATCCTTTGCCCAACCATAAGATCAAGGTCTTTGAGAGATGCAACCAGGTTGAAATGAATGGCACCTGGCAAAGCACGATGAAGGTGGTCCAAGATGCGTGAGGTCACAAAGAAGTGACCCTCAAGTGATGAAAATGCTTTCAAGAGAGTATGCTGCATATGCCTTGGAGCCTCATCTATAGCATCCAGTGCATAGAATTTGCACATAAACAGCCTTGCACACTGCTTCAACAAGTTGAGCAGCTCAGCCTGAGATGGCTGTGTATTCCTACGGCCATGCTCATCATAGATTGGTGCAACAAGTGGGTAAACTTTCTCAGGATGATCCTCAAACAACTGCCTGGCAACAGTTGCAAAAATATCTCTCAAGGATGCCAGGTCAGTATAGCGGTAGTAGACAAAGGCAAGTGAGGTATCCTTGGACTGCTTTGCAAGGCCATCCAAGTACTCAATCACAATAGACCTGTTTTGACATCAGGCCCTGAAAGGTGTATAAACATCCTACCAAAAAAAAAACAGGTACTCATGCAAGGACAGTCTTGCCAGACCCAGCTAATGTAGGGGATTAGATATGGGCTCCAAACCTGTGGCAGGATCAACTCACGGATACCAGAGACCCAGAGGGTACTGCCAGTACTGTTGATCCATTTCTGGAACTCAACAGTCTTGGTAAACCAGGACCCAGTACCAGGGGTATGCTTCTCAAGATTGTCAACATGGAACTGTCGCTGGTTGCTCGGCGCAAGCCATGCAGCAATCTTCGGAACCATAGCAGCTGTCAACAATAGAATGAACTCGCATACGGAAACTCATTTATAATTGAAGACAATGCATACCGTCAAAGCTAGGCACAGTAACACGCAATGCATTCCTTCCAGTCATATCCCCTATCAATGTCATGAGCCAATGAATGGTTTACACAAAAGTCATGATTGATGCATACCATGGAAGACAGTTGCATTGTAATAGTTATGGGTTTCGTTACGAAAAATTCCATCGAAAATGGTCGTGTTACGAGCATTTTCAAACATGGACCCACCCCCTGATTGCATAGCAGTAGTAAGCGGGTGATATGCGTTGAAGCATCATGAGGGAAGACAGTTACTGAATGCGAGGGGTCGATTTGGGCCACGAGTTTCATTGATTTCCTGAGAGGTATCGCAAGTCAGCACTCACCATAGCTAAGAGAAAAATTAAGCTGTCATTCACCATTTGTCGTCTGTCAACAGGATGGAAACGTCCATCCAAAAAGGTCGCATCGCGTTCATCTTGGAACGTAGATCCGCCTCCTGTGTACAAAGTAGCACTAGTCAGCGGGGAGTACAAGTTGAGCCAACTCGGTAGGCAAAGCAGTTACCAAGCATAGGCGGGCGATTTGTAGGACGATTCCCGTTGTAGTCCTGCCGCGGCACACCCAACGTCAGGATAGCCAAGAAACACATCCAGCAGGCACTCACCATTTGTCAGATGTTATCTTGAGGTCAAAAAGCTTCTTCAATGTTGTTCGTTGTATCGTTGACAAAGTGGTAAGAGCGAGAGGAAGGGAAGGGGAGGACGTGGCAGTTTCGAAGGCGCTGCCTGGGAAAGCGGGCACAGCCAAATCGATGATCAATATCAGAGCGCTTATCGTGCCAACGTGGTACCCTTGTGACCCGTGGTTGACAGATGGAAGTGGCGTGTTCGTGCTTCGAGAAGCGTGGGATGGGAAAGCAACGGACTAATGGTGTATGGAAGGTAGGACAGGACGCAGGACAGTCCCTGCATGGATACTATAGAGTCTGGTGTAGGTATTCGCCGATTTGCGACTCTCGACGAGAGTAGAGGGATGCTGGAGCACAGAGCGAGGCATCGAAAGAGCTAGGTAGCCCTTTCCCCTCGAGGCCAATCCGCTGCCTGGGAAAGGGAAGACTGCCGAATCGATGATCGATATATCAGGGCGCTTATCTGAGTTGTGCCAACGTGGTACCCTTGTGAACAGTGGTTGACAGATGGAAGTGCCGTGTTTGTGCTTCGAGAGGCATTAAATGGGGAAAGGATCGACGAACGGTGAATCGAAGGCGGACACAGGCCAGTCTCAGCATCGAGAGTATCGGTTCTGGCGTAGGTATTCACCGATCTGCGAGTCTCAACAAAGATAGAGGGACGTCGGAGGCGAGAGGAAGAAGGCATCATCAGAGCCCGGCGGTTCTTTCACTTCGACGGCAAGCACTTCCATCAGGACTAGATAGCACGAACGTATGCACTTCGTGGCTGCTGTTGATCTTGGATTGTCGCGGGTAATAATAGGAGGGAAGTTCGCGATGCTAGAGACTATAGCGGAGATATTGTCCAACATCCGATTCAATGAAGCTTAAGGTCAGGTTGCCTGCCATGACGCCGCTCGCCACTAGTTCAGGTTGTTTGATATACTACATGTGGTCAAGCAACGTCCTTTCCACAGTCTGTATTCAGTTGAGTTACATCAACGAATCGCGGGTCCAGAGGCAATAGACCGGACGTCAGGGCTTTCGCAAAATCAGGGAGGGATGAATAAGCTCAGAACCGAGCATCTCAAGTAGCCCATTCCCCGTTCTGTAGGTCCTATATTCGTGCCAATCGAATCCGAAGGCGCTCATAAGAAACTAAAAATAAAACCGTGTCAAGAACCGTAAATAAGTAAGGAATGTACGGTCTTACCTTGAACCAGGATGGGGTTACCGTTCAAGTCAGTGGTAGATCCCGCCGAACTCAACTAGAAGTGTTCCTTTTGACAGCAATACGCCATCTTCTTTTGTCTCTAAAACCAGAAACAACACGAAAAGTCGACCAACGTAGATGCTTCTCTCTCAGGTCTTGGGGTGATGCAAGAATAAGCAACAACGCGTTCTGCCCATCTGATTACAGACCCCTCTTGTCCTCCTTCGCGTTGAATTTTGCGACGAGTTACAGGAGCCTGCATTCGGTTTGTCTTCGATTCCATGGGCAGTGACAGCAGCGAGCTCAGCTGGTACTCCAAGACAGACACAGAAGAAGAGATCACTAAAGACACATATTTGGTCTGGATAGGCGAGCAGTGGTACAAGGCCGACGAGAAGCAGGTCGAGGCGATGATCAAACCGTCGAGCTCGCCGTCCACAACGACCATCACTGCGCTTGGGCATTTGCCGAAACATTTGCCGAAACTGGAATAGGGGCCTATGCGGTGGCGACTCCGATTCGTTCATCTACATACAGTTCACGGCATCCCTGAAAATAAGGCCCCAGCGCAGATTGGCCCAGACTCCTTCCACCTCTCCATCTCTCTCCGTCACTCTCCCCTCCTCACTCTCAGGCAGTGCAGACCGTAATAGCCCCACTCAATTCTTAGTTTAATTTCAGTTTAATTTCGCCAGAGGGTATGAAACAGGACGATCCAGCCAGCACCCATACTTATCCAACACCTACCCATGAACCCGACGCCACCTCGAGCACGAAACCATTCTACACCACGACACCCATGTTCTACCCCAACGACTTTCGACATATTGGGCATCTATACACGCTAGCGACAGGCGATATAGTTACGCGGTACCAGAAATTTGTGGAGCCAGGGAGAGAAATGAACGGACGAGTATGGGATGAAGCCGCTGCTCAAGGGGGGGGCAGAGTCGGATGTGTTGACGTTTTGCTCTTCAAGGTTTGTGTCTATTCTCCTTTGTAGAGGGGGAGGAGATGTGGATGTGTACTGAAGCTAGTTATATATAGAACCTCTCGCAAAAGCGAATGTGGGCTATATGACGCACGACACAGGTATATCATAAACCGGCTGCTGGGTGAGTCTTCTCCCTACCCGTGTATCTGGAAAGCTAATGTCAACGTGTTTATTTAGCGCACACTCTACGGACGAGTGTTTCTACACCTCTGCTCAAGGCACCCGAAATCCCTCTTCCTCATCATCCTCGTCAAGCAGAGAAGAACCAACATACATCTCCAATGAAACAGGCTCCAAAGTCGAATGGCCCCGCATTCCGGAATGTCCTGGTCGAACGATACTCGTCTTCGCCCGTCGTTGCGCCTGCACAGTACAACAGTGTCGTCCTTCAGATGCTTGGTGCGAGTGCCCCGTCAAGTGACGCTGACCCGCCGCTGTCGGCGGACATCCCGATTTCGCGGCCGCGCTCGAGACTGGCGTGGTGTATACTGGTCTGGTCCCCAACGACCCAGAGCATACGGTTTACGTCTGGTCCGACGCGTTGCTAATCTATACGTCGGGTGTTAGGCATCCGTGGCTGAACGCTCCGTCTTCTCCATCCTCCTCTTCCACATCGTCCACCTCTGCTTTGTCCGCCGTCGAAGGTCTGAAGATGAGTATATACGAGAAGAGTGTTATGTGATTAGAAATAGAAAAGTGCGATTAGTATAGAAAAGTGCGATTGGGATATAAAAATGCGATAGCGGTAGAAAGTGCGATTCCACGGCCGGGCATGAATGATGGGCATCAGACGGCAAGAATTCTTACCGGGCGTCTATATCCCCAATGCTCTATTCTACCCTAATTCTTAAATCTCGATACAGACAACTGGTGTATCGGATAATGCTCACCGTGTGGCAATGGAATGTTCTGAGTTCGAGTCTCAAGCGACTCATTCATTCTTTTACTTCAGCCATTCTATGCAACGAAAAGTGCGATTCCAGACGTAATCGCACCTTTTCTGGACCTAATAACACTTTTCTCAGCCAATCGCACTTTCTGATTCTAATCGCATAACACTTTTCTCGGTGTTCCCCTCTGAAGATCAGCGTCTGGCCGCCCGACCTCTAAACCATCAAAAAAGACATCCAACGCTTCCACGCTATATACCTTCCCGCAATTCTTATGCTCAACGCCCCTCACTCTTCCTTAACTTCCCAGAACTACGCCGTATCTCAACCACTTGCCAACGCCATCCCGCTACCCAAGAAGCTGCTGGCGCATGCGGACTGGACGGTCTCGCAGCAGAAGATGTCAAATAGCGTCGGGAATGCGGTTGACCTGGTGCATAATGTGGACACTGAGTACGGGTTAGATGTTGTAAGGTTTTTATTTGGCGAGGGTGGGGGAAGGTTTAAAAATGACGTTGGTCAGTGTTCCTTTCTTTATGCTATGTTCGTTCTTGCTTGCGTTTACCTTTCGTTCTCGCTTCTCCCTTCTCGTGTTTGCCTTTACCTTTCGTTCTCGTTTGTGTTACCTTGATGGCTGACTGAATTTTGTTAGATTAGCCTTCCGAGCGCCTTGTGAAACATTCGAAGGACTTTCTGTGGTTGCTTGGGAACCACCTCCGGACTACGTCGCCCAGCAGACTAGCTCTGCTGCTGCTCCCGGCTACGAAGACCTTCAGGCCGACGCATCAACCTCTTCCAATACATCCAATCAAGGAAGACCCGTGAGCCCATTACAAAGGCCATATCGCTCCCCAATTGGCGCCATTTGACGGTTGCGACGGCGGGCCACGACCTCGGACTTGTCTTCCAGTTCTTCCACTGTCCAAAGCTCGACACGCTTGTTATACAGCGAGAGATCGAGATATACGAGGAGAAGCCCGGCGAGGCTGGACGACAGAAGTCTTTAACTGGATTTGTGGCGTTCGCCAATGGGTGTCAATTCGAGTTGAAGAATCTGACGTGGTATGAAATCGACTACCAGACCATTGTTGCGTTGGTTCCAGCACCTCCGCAGTGTCGAATCGTTGGTCATCTCGTCTCCAAGGGTTTATTATTCCACCGAGGATAGGGACTATCGCAAGACGCTGGACGAGCTGTTAGAGAGGCTTCGTGTCGTTGATCGGAATGTCGACCCGGCGCTTCCGCGACTCATGCATCTCGAAGTTACCGATAACTGTCGCTGGGTGTGGGAAGGCGAGTCAGATGTACCTCCCAACGTGAAACTGTTTTTGGAGATGTCAAGATCCCGTCTCCCTCTGCCGACAAACCAGGAAATATCCGAATCGTGCCAACGTGATATCCTTGTGCTTCGAGAAACATTGGATGGGAAAGCATCAGCGGACGGTGAATCGAAGGCGGGCACAGCCCAGTCCCAACATCGAGAGTGTCGGGTTTGACGCGTGGGTATTCGCCGATTTGCGACTCTCTCGATGAGGATAGACGGGATGCTGGGGTGGGGAACCGGGCGACCTTTTCCCCTGACCTCGCTTGCGAGGTCAGTACAAAAGAATGCTTCCGTAGCTCTCAAGCCAAGCTAGAATTGCCGTTCAGGTCAATAGTAGCTCTTCAAGCAGTCTTCGAGCCAGAGACTGGAGTAGTCGTCGCCCGTTTGCAGCTCCAGCCTGAAATGCACGACCTTAGGCCGACCGGTACACCACTGTTGCCCCAGGTTTAGACACGAGGTGAGATTGATCCACAAATGCGCTCCGCATACCTGATTTGTGCCCGCCCTATTCCTTATCCCGCATCGCTGTGCTACGTTACATTTGGGGGAGCCTGGACATGGTGGGCTGCCGTAGATTCAGCGCATAATATGAGGTCAACAAGATTAATTGTTATCCAAAACCAAGCATAGCACAAAACAATAACAGGAAAGGCGCATAATGGTCCAATTAACCCGACGAGAAAGCACAAAGTCGATGAGGAGCAGGTCGACGCGATGTTTAAACCGTCGAGCTCACCGCCCACAACGACCATCACCGCGTTTCGGCTTTCGCAGCGGCATGAATAGGGGCCTGCGTAGTGTCGACTCCGATTCCTCCACAGTCCATGGTATCCCGGAAAAAAAAGCACAAATGTTCGAATTTGAGGAGTTTGATCGGATGAAGGAAATAGACCCCTAGTTTAATGGCCTTAGCGGGAGGATCCCTGAGCAAGCGAGTTGAGATGTCGCATCCGAGATTGAAGTGAGATAATCCTCCCAAAAAGCATAGAATGCACTCTAAGGTTCCCTTTCTCTGCAAGTTGGAACGTTCGAGGACGAATTCACGAAAGGAGCGCCGGGCCGAGACCACGGGCCGGACGCGACATTCCCTCAGGCTTTCACCGCGACCGCGACAGCCGGAATGATAGCCCCTCACCGCTCCATTGCTTTCCGTCACTCTATCCTTCTCAGACACCCTAGTAGATGGCAATGTATACCCAAACTATCGTCGCCAAGAACCTACACCTATCCCTGAACCCACGAAACCATTCTATATCACCCACACCCAATTTTCGCCCCCAATGCCGTCCCACACCTCGGGCATCTGTATACTCTCGGTACCAGAGACTCATGGATCCAGGGAAAGAGGTGAAGCTATTGGTAGGGACGGACGAGAATGGGATGGAGATCTGGCAGGCTGCTGCACGGACTGCCACTGCTAAAGCTCGAAGGAGGCGAGGAGCAGATTTAACGAGTTGAGCGTGGTGTTCAAAGGTTCGTGTTTCTCTTATACGTGATGCGGGAGATTCTCTCGAAAAAGGCCAACGCGCGGACGACGGAGGGATATAACAAAGAAGGCGTTGAACACGTCTGGGTGAGTCTTTCTCCCTGCTGTCTGTATATCGGGAAACCTAACGTTAATGCGTTTACTTAACGCCCGCTCTACGAACAAAAGGATTCATGGGACTCCATCATAGACCCATCCATGTCTCTACATTGCCACTCGGCTCTCATCAGCAACTTCAGATGGTTGGTGTGGGTCCGTCGACTAGTGACGCTGACGCGCCGGTGCTAGCAGACATTTCCATCTTGCGACCGTTCTCAAGGTTGACGTGGTGTATACCAGGGACCCAGAACATACGTTCCATGTCTTGTTCGACGCGTTGTTGATCTCCAGCTCCTTCCTCCTTCACCTGCTCCCCCTCGTCCGTCTAGTTGACTGTCAAAGGCCTAAAAGTCAGCGGCTGGCCGCCCAACCTCCAAAGCCCAGAACTACCCTACGTCTGCACTACTCGAGAATGCGGTACCTCTCCCAAAAATGGCTGGCGCACGCGCATTGGACCATCTCGCAATCAAAGATGTCGAAGACTGTGGGGGACGTTATTGACCCGTGGATGACTATAGGCTGGACGTTGTGAGGTATTTAGCGAGGGTTGGGGTACGGTTCAGGGATGATGTTGGTCAGTATTCCTCTCTTTATGCTATGTTCGTTTTTGTTTGCATTTGCTCTTCGCTCCCGCTTATACAATCTCATGGCTAACTGATTCTTTTACGATTTGCAGATGACCCTTTCGAGCACTTCCTGAAACTTCCGAATGAGCTTCATTCGCTGCTTAGGAACTACCTCCTCCGGATTAAGTTGCCCAAGAGATTAGCGCTGCTGCTAGCTACGGCGCACGGCCGCCGCGTCAAACCCTTCAAATGCATCCGATAGGCCGAAGCAAGCAAGAACCTTGGACCTGCTTAACGAAGAGTCGAGACGTTGCCGAAACGGGCGAACGAGGGTTTGGACAAGCTGGAAGTGGCGGATGCGTTAGTTTAAATTTGTCTTTCATTCTCTTATTCCTTTATTCGTCTTGCGTTTCTACCGTACCTATCTTACCTCGGAATTCTTGAATCAGCCTATTGACAAGATTCTTTCTGAACCGTAGGCGGCTTGATTCTGCTCGTTTTTTTTGAAGTTCTCTTTCTCTCTGAACTATTACTAAGATAGACACAACTTGGTGTAGTATGCAAAGAATGGGTATCAACGTAGGAAATAAATGGATTGCATCGACTTCCATGGGACAAGATGCATCCGTTGGGCGGCTTAACAGCCGCCTCCGCCGCACCCTCCGCACCCCCCGCAGCCACTTGAGAATCCGCCACCGCCCCCTCCTCCATCTCCGCCGCCTCCCCCGCCTGCACCTCCACCATCCGCGCCTCCCCCGTATCCTCCACTGCTACATCCCCCACCCCCACATCTCGAGTTTCCCTGTAAATTATAAAGGTTTTAATCATCAATGAGGGATTAGTTTGTATACAAAATGGAAAGGGGGTTTCAACCCTGATATCGTCCACAGTAACCGTATAGTAAGAGATTGAACAAGAACTCACATTACCGCAAGCACCTGCATGCGAAACCACACCTGGATGACCTGCGACGCAACTTCCAAGATCAACTGGAGGATTAATAAACGGGACAGGGTAAAGAAACGCTGTCTCATGTGCATATCTCGCATCCCGATTTTCTCGCCGTGCCTTCTCCTCTCTACTCTTATACTCCTGCTTTTCAGCCCTCTTTATCCTCCGTGCCATCCTATCTGTATGACCATTAAACCGATCCAGAAAAGCCTTTGCTATCCTCTCGTTCTCTGTGGTAAATTGTACGCCATTGTGTTCGCTTGCGTGCGTCGCGCAAACAGAATCGTCTCTCTCAAATATTGGGGCGAGTTGAGAGAGAGAAGGTTTATCCTTTGATCTCCTCTGAGATGATAGGAACCGAGAGAGCCGTTGTCCTATCGTGTCCCCCGGGAGAGGGCATCCACAGTAGGTGTATTGGATACCAAATCGGTTCTGAACAGTCGTTTGGGTCAACTCTTTAGCTCCGAGGCGGATGATTTGAGACGAATATACCTTCCATGCCTTACACGTAATATCGAACGCGTTCGAAAGCTTTATGGGATCTACCTTATCATCACTACCAGGGATCAGGTAACAGGTTGGCCCAACTGAAAAAGCACATTGAGCTTACTGGTCGATAAATCGCCCGACAAATTGCGCACAGTCACTTCTATAAGCTTTTGAGCAGAGCTGATGTGTATGCCAGACTAGGTCAATGTCAAGAGTTGGGACGAAGAAGCTTGCAGGTGAAGATGCGAGGAGGTCAAGGAACCTGCAGGATAGAACGAAGTTAGCGATTAACTTGGGAACACGCGCTACCGTGATGATAGAATGGCACCATATAGGGGACAGAGAATCTGCCATACAAACGGTCAGGAAGACAACTCACCCATGGTACCTAGCAATAGCATGCCACAGAACAAGCTCATCTTCCGGACTATCAAAGCATCCCAATTTTGTCCAGCCAAAGTTGTGCATCTTCTGAACGAAGCTTGCTTGACGCAGGACCTACTCACGACTCGTTACAGTTGTACCCAATCGAAAGACAAGGTATGCTCACGGCGCCGCTCAGCTCAACGCTATACTCTAAAGTCTCGAGATGGGCGCTCATAATTCTCGGCAACCTGTCAAAATTAGGTTGCATGAGTATGTTATCGCTTGTGCCCGAGGGACGGTGTGGACCGAGAACTGGAGAACTCACAAGTTATACCACCCGGAACCGAACATGCCCCTCACGTTCCCTATATCCCACTTGGCTTCAGTCAATATTTTAAGGCATAGATCCTTATCCACCCCGGATGCTGGAGCCATCTTCGATTTCCCCACCCGTTTCATGGTTAACCTGATCCACTGCTTGATTGAGCTACTGCCGGCTTGGTTAGAGATCGCATGATTCGTGAAAAATGTGCCACTATACATATGTAAGATGAGAGCTTCGAAGTGTAAGCAGGGATCGTTCCACATACGGTAGAAAAGAATCAGGAGCTTCTCCGACCCTGGCAAGATTCTCCGCCAGTTTCCGGGCACGTAGGGTACCCTTATTGATAGGGGGTGCGTCTTCACAAGCGGGGCTCGTACACTGGACTTCAAACCCTTCTTGTAAGTATCCCTTGCCTTCGGCCATCATGTATCCTAGAACGTGAGTTTGTTAGAGAACAAGCCTTGGCATGCAAGACAAAAGTGGTACGCACGAACTCGAATAGCCCTTTCGCACCTCGGACAGCTAATCAATCGCGATCGATGCTTGCGTGCAAAGTCGAACGGGCGAAAAGGGATTGACAGTCGCTGTGTGAAGTGCGCCACACGCGCTTTGGAGGGTGGTCTCACGAGGAGGTCCGGAAAGTTTGGCTAAGAGACAACTTGGAGTTGAGCGTGCTGATGACAAGGTAAGAGTATGTGGCGTACAAGGAATTCAGCAAATTTTGCTCCTAGAGAATCGAGTGGGGCGCAAAGAGGAAGCCGTTGGGTATCCTCAGCGTACCATCGCGGGTTGAGCATATAGGAGTGCCAAACCTAGATGTATTGAGCATACGTCAACACGATTGTAGCGAATAAAGACACCATTATAACGTCCAAGGGCGGCAAGATATCTTCAAAGTTTGAACTCTCGTCTTTTGGGTGTAACGCTCTGACCCATCTGTCGAAGCTAAGAGTTTTTCAACTTCATGTATTACGAAGCAAAGGGAACAGTTTTCGCGCACCGCTCCACGGCCATCCCTACAAACCACGGCCATCGTTTATCTTCGTCATCCGGCATGTCTTTGATCTTACGCTTCCCCCCTTTATGTCTCTTATTGTTGAACGATGTGACATTGGACTTCAACTCTGCAAACTGCCACAGCAGCGCCAAGTGCCCCTTGATCTGAGGAATAGTTACCAGGGGACCATTCAAGGTACGCTTATGGTTGATAGTGAATGAATTCGGTAACGTATATTGAGGAGGAGGAATTGCATCGTCGTTTGATACGGTGGGATATGCGGTCGTCGATTGGACTGTATACGGAGGAGGAGCGGGTCTACGTTCTGGGGGACCTGTCAGAGGATCCATTGAGGGGTGACTCTTGGCCATCCTCGATATTTATGCCTTGCCCGGCGATAGAACACAGCATTAGGCATTAGGCTGTCTGGCCATGATCTCTTATCAGGCCTTCAGGTACAGACATTGTCGATCAGAATATCAGTCTTCTTCGACAGCACTGACTAGGTTCATGGCATGGAGACAGTTGGAAGTGAGGGTAGGACCGGATTATGACGGCATTTGTCTGGATCGCAGTTCCTCTAGGATTGTCATGCGGCCGCATTATGACTAATCATGGCATAGCATCTACTAGGTCACGATACAATCTCTCTTAGATATCCAAAGGAATAATGTCCTCATTGAATAGAATACCAAGCTCTGGTGCCCAAACTCCAACCCATAGTATTTAATGTATGTTGGCATCCTAAGTAACGACACCGGTCAAAAATCCAAAACAAGTCAATGAAATGGTCACCATACGACTCGCGATCCGTTGTATAATCCGGAGTACAGAGCTGATGATATGCCAGGCAAAATCAAACGACCTGAGTTCTGGCTTGAGCGATAGAGCTGTCAGGGCGATGCCAGAGGTATAGCCGATCGGCAGACGACCACGTTTGCAATGAAGCTTACCTGTCGTAGTCAGCCTGACATAAGATCTGGTGTTCATCAATTACTCAGGTCGTCCAAGTGGGTGAACACCCACTTTTTGAAGACGCACGGCCCATGGGGCGTTGAGCTGCGTAAGTAGTAGAATCTGGGGAATCTCGGATAATTCGGCGGATGGACCGGGAGAGCCCAGGGGCCGATTTCTCCCAGAGAACTCCATGGTCTCAGTGTAAGCCCTTTATCTGCAGTCAGTTGAGCCCTCTACAAACAAAATCGTGATATCGGTATATGTAAAACGCAATCTACGGGAGCTAAATTGTTAAAAAGGGCGCCTGAGCAGGAAGTAGTCGGGCCAGCTGTAGGTATCACATAGTACAACAGGAATTCAGGGTCATGTTGGCGAGACACAGGATGGATACATCATGCCCGGAGATAACTTCGAGCAGCAATCCAACGGGGCTGAAGTGGTAGTGCCCTGTGTCACATTTGATATGAAGCGTATGTAACAAAGGGCAGATCTTTGTTACATACGCTTCATATCAAATGGAACGGGGAGGTCCACCCCAGCGGCTTTGTCTGATTATAATCATGTCACGTCCTCATGTTCAAATTCCCATCGCATCGCCTCCATCGCAGGTCGTCCCAGAGGGTACAAAAGACAGTACGGGGCATCTGAAAACAGCCTGGATAGCGGCTGGCTCTGGTCACCAAGAACTTAATAAATCCTTTGGTTGAACTGAGCCGGGTAGATTTCTTGGTTGATATCTTCGGGTCCCGACACCGCAGTCAACAAAGCGCCCATGCAGTGCCTTTCTTTCATAGCCTTTCATCTTTCATTCTGCGTACATATGAAAGGACAAACAGATTCCTTTGTTACAGAAACGTATATATAGATGGGCTACGTACGTTGTTAACCCACCTTAGTCGCTACACAATAGGACTGAGTTTAGTCCCTCTGAGGCACGATTTTCCACAATCCCTCTTTGCACCAAGTTGTTTACTCTTCACATATCAGAACGGCGTGTGCCAATCCACCTCGTGATTTGATAAGTAAGGCCCCACCCATTTGCCTCAGGCTCTGTTTCCCCAACCTCATCGCGAGAATCACCAAACCACGCAGAGTGAGTGGTCCTGAATTGCACTCCTATCTTTTAATTGCCCTCCTAACCTATTTGAAAGCACGATTGAAACCTCGTCCTGGATCGCAGCTCTCGACTCAAAGATATGATGAAGAATCAGTATGATATGCCATCACCAGCTGAAAAGGCAATAATCACTATCGATAAAGAAATGAAGCAGCAACCTGCGACCTATGGTGCTTTGATCAAGTCCCTCCAGGCTTCAAGGGTGGCTAATCTCGAGGCCCTAACCCACCACGTCATGATCGCTTCACCTTTAGTGCAATTCCCTCCAGAGATATTGCGGCTGATTTTCGGTCACGCCTTTCCGTGGGTCAACGTCCGCGACGACAGAAAGGCGAATGATTTGCTCCCCATCATGCTTACCTGTAAGCGCTGGTGGGAGGTTGTGAAGTCGTCGCCAGAATTGTACACCCATATCAGCTATGAGTTTGGGGCTACAACTCCACAGAACTCGGCTGAGCGTCTACCGATCATTCAGAAGCTCGGAAAGATCAGTGACTTTTACCTTGAAGCTTCAAGACAGCGGCCCTTGCACATCTACCTCTCATCATCGATCTCCTATTTCCTGAAGGAACTCAATCGGGCGTCGGTCAAATTTCGTGAATCTATGATTCGTTGGGCCTCGATTTCACCACTTTTGGTTTCAGTCTTGTGGGAGCTCGGTTCGAGAGGAAAACCCTTCCCTCAGATTCAACGTATATCCCTTTCGTATCAGCATGGAAGGCTGAATTATTGGATGCCCTTCCCATTCCGCAACGTCACGGATCTCGACCTCGACGGATTCGAAGATGCACCGCAGCTCCTTGCTCTTGCCATGAATATCCGCCCTATACTTGCCAATTTAACAACCCTTTCCATTCGCGAGAAGCTCCGTTACGGGAATACGGGACAGCACGTTCCAGACATTGTCTTTCCCCGACTCGAAACGCTTCGAGTGCGAAGCACTACCTTCGGACTAGTCAAGATCCTTTCCACATTCGTTTGTCCCGCACTCACAACCTTGGTATTAGCGGAGTGCTATGTCCCGTGGCGAAAACGGAATTTGGGCTACCTTTCCTGACATATGCAATAAAACGATTGCACGGTCGCATGCCGGCTTGATTCTTCTTTCCTTAGTCGACATTCGAGTCGACTCAGTCCTTCAGATTCTTCCGTCCCTTGAGAGTCTGGAGGCGTTGGGGCTTACCTTCCTCTATGCGCGCGATAAGTCGGCGATCGGTAGCCTTCGATGTCGGGCAGACAGATCAGCCTATCGTCCTCGCTCGGCTTTCTGAGTTCGAAGTCTCTGTCTCGAAGCTTGGTACTAATCCGTTTGATATCCCTGCGATAGTTGCCATGCAGCGGTCCCGGTCTGTTACAAGCAGCAAACCGGAGTCAGCGCTTCAGACCGCTGTTCTTCGAAAGTTCAGGATCTATGCACCTCGTGAGCTCCTTACTTCAGCTTTTACAGGTGAAGATATGCCCTTTAGGTGGATAAACGAGAATTCGTCTTAGTTTGCCTTACAGGGGTGCTTGCTTCTCTCTTCGATTGGTCGAATATTTGGCTTGTGAAATGTTGATCCTAGCAGTCCCGAAGCTGTGTCTATATATACTTTGGCGTGATGTGTATAGATAATCCTCGTGACCACGTATAAGGTTGTACGGCCTCCATGCAGGGTTGCATGGTGATATGTACGGGCGCTAATGCCTTTAAAATGCATTTATCTAATCTTATCTTTTAATCCCGCCTCAGATGGTCTGCCATATGTACATGGTCCGCGTCTGCACCCGTGGCAGGGAGGCAGATCACGCCAACACAGGTTCCCGCCGGTACCTGTGGCTTCTTTCCCTGACACGTCGCAGAAGACTAGAGAAAAATGGCAGTTGGGAAGATCTCAAAGTAAGCAAAACACCTGTTCTCTACTTCTGGTTAATTGAAACTGACATAGTCTCCCTGAAACCACTGACCAGGTCTTCACTCGAATCGCCCAGATCGAGACAGGGGCGGCTCATCTGAGCATTCAGCCCCACGACATACCGTCGGAAACCCAAAGAAAATCAGTATCGCAGGTAGTGGAAGAACTCCAGCTCCTATTACACGAAATCGATGAACATTCAGACCGACGTCAACTACAAATTTGTCGAGTCTATGTCGAACACTCGCACAGCGGCCCAATATCAGCCAGGAGACTCCATTCCGCGATTGCTTCGCCTGGGATGCGTTCGTTACCCACAGAAACTCTGCAAGACATCTTCCAACTCGCGTGTCCCGCCGTATCCCTTTCCAACGCCGACAGAGATTCGCGCAACCTCTTCAACTTCAGGCGCGTGTGCAAGCGCTGGAATGCCGTGATCGTGTCCAGCCCTTTGCTCTGGAACACCTTGAAGATCAACATAGACTTCAAGCGGGAGGAGTACCTGACTAGGATTCACTTTGCTGAAGCCTTTGATCGGGCGATTGGTCGTGTCCTCGAGCTGGCGGGCCAGGCGCCAATTCGTATTGCAAACCTTAGCGTCAGCAATGCCGATCACCCCCGACATTCGCCCTTATCTCGTCAACTTCCGTAAGGTCTTGAAGAGATGCGATTCGTATACCGCGCCCATTGACCTCTCGTCCATCCACTGGCTTACTAGCCTTCCCAAAGAAGAGTCTCCTACGTTCACGCTTCCTCTCCTGCGAGATATCGATATCATGGAGCATTCACAACACTGGTTACCGTATTCCGACCGCTTTTATCGTGCCCCGGAGACAACACTCTTTCTCTTCCCTAATCTCACCCACATGTCCTTCGAGAACCTACACGACTCGCTGGACCTTTTCTGGCGCTACAAGGATCTGCCTCTCAATTCCCTCACGCATTTATATCTTTCGGGACTGGGAGAAGAGATCCCTGAGGGTCATGCTGTGGGATTCCACCCCGAGCAGCAATAACCGCGGCGGTTTCGCTCCCCAATGTTCACAATTTGGCGCTTGCGACGACGTACCACCACCTCGATCTCGCATTCACCTACTTTAAGTGTCCAAAACTCGACACGCCCGTTATTCGGCGGGAGATCGATCCCCATCACCACGTAGAGCTCCCGGGCGCGGCCGACCGCCGGAAGTTTGTAAATGGCTTCTTGGCGTTCGTCGAGCGGTGCCAGTTCGAGCTGAAGAACTTGACGTTTTGTGAAGTGGACTATTCGAGCATCGTCGAGATAATTCCGTATCTACCAACTGTGGAATCGTTGGTCATCTCGTCTCCGTGGGTTCATCGTGAGGCCCATGATACTGCGGATACGAAGACGTTGAGCGACCTTTTCGAGAGGCTTCGCAATGTTGGATCTGTTCTACCTCGACTTACCCATCTCGAGGTGACGGATGACTGTTCCTGGGAGTGGGAAGGCGAGGCTGTTGTACCTATGAACACGAGATTACTCTTGGAGATGTGCAGGGCGCGTCTTACTGGCCAGAACATGGGTGCGGCGTCGCTCAAATCTGTCGCTGTGACCTGTGCTCTGCCCCCGAGACATGAATTGGAGACCGTGGAGGAGGAGCTTAAGGAGGCCGTGGATTGTGGGTTTAGGTTAGAGGTCAAGGAGGTGCAGCAAATGCCGAGGTCCGCGAGGATGATTGACAATTGGGTGGAAATTCCTGTTCCGTGGCGAGAGACGAGGGAGAGGACGAGTCATTCGGTTATGGGTACTTACTTTCAAACCCGGTGAAGGGATGCTAGGTTGCCTACGCGTCTCAAAGGTAAGGAGAGGTTCTTGTGCAAAGAGATACATAAATTTGTATCAGAAATGCTAAATACCAAGTCATGAATTGTGGTAATAGGTAGGTAAGAGAGGAGAGGACGAGCAGAGATCGGGTCACTCAAAGCTCTCGATTTTTGTGAGTAAGTTGCTTTTGCTGCATGATCCGTGCTACAACAACCATGCATTCAACTGTAAAAATTAGGTTCATCCCATACGGGAGGGGAGTAGGGACTCTAAGCAAAGGAGTCGGATGTGAGACTAAACCTTAGCCAGGTGCGTGGTGCGTCGCGTCATATCTCAGAAGATAAGCAGGCACCGTGACTCCCTTACACTGTACCCCGGCTCGTGTGAGGGATGTGCGCTTACGGCTATTCGCAGACGTGTAGTGGTGTAACTTTTTTGGATTCAGAAATGAGCTGGAGATGTTGGGCAGTAGTCAGGCACGATACGTCGACCAGAATCCTTCGAATTCGGCTCAGCCCTCGTTTCGAGACAATCATTTCGTCAATTCCGGTGTTGTGGGCCATCAGAAAAGTCAGGGTAAGATAATTGATTTTGGATATGCAACCTATGTACCGCCCATGATTATCGGATCGTTCCATGTTTCGGGTTTAGACTTTCTACGTTTTGGGCTATAAGTATGGTATTCCGTCTCCGTTGGACCTGAAGTGGACATGCAGAGTACTTTTATACAGTAGTCATAGACCCCAACCAATGGCGATGATCAGCAGCAAATGAACCTCATCCATTTGATCCTATGCTGCACAATCTTCTAAGATCGATGTGGATCCCTGGTGCTGTGCTCCTTCTGAATCTGTTGTTTGAGCTCTGGAAATTCAATCAGAGGGCTTGTTCTGCTCCGAGTGGATCATCTTTCAGTATGGTACCGGTACATTGTAGAATCTATTGGACAGGAATGGGTAAGGACGAATGATGACGAGAAGTCTGACTCGGGTAGCTCACATCATAACATCAAAAACATATCACGGCGAGACCTGCCGCTCATTAATGATGGCGCTTGCATATAATTAAATTGTATGTTGTACAGCCCCTGGGCTATGAAACCGAGGCTGGCGCTGTTGAGGCATAGCCGTTGTAGTATGGTAAAATTTATTTGATGTGTTGGCTATATAGAAGATGGGTAAAGATGGTTTGAGGGTTTTGATTTGCGCTCTCTTTCCCCCCGGATCCATTCTGCCTGTGCTACTCGAAGCCCAGTCTGGTCTTCCATATCCTCGGCGCAGTCGTTATATTGGGTCGTAAAACGGGACGGGACGAGACGAGAAGCAGAAGGACTAGAAGATGGATCTTGAGAGTTTGCCGAGGATTCTGGAGCATGCGCGGATTTCGAAGGTGAGGACCATCCTGTTAGTGGCTCATGAAGCTGATTATTTCTGGTTCTTGTTAGTCGTTCGTAGGCACGTTATTGGATGCTTCCCATGGGAGTCTCTCGGAGAACTAATGGCTTGGTATAATATAGTTGGTTCGGTATCTCTCATGGTATGTCTCTTCTCGTACGAGAGATAGAGGACTATCCAGTGATGGTGATAATGCCCTTTGATACCGAACAGATTGTTGATTATTTCCAGACGTTGGAGCCAGAGGTGAGTTCACCGTTCCATCACCCAACGATACTCCCCCAGCGCCACATAAGCTGAACGAACATCCTCGAGCAGATCCGATTGATATGGAACTCGCAGTTATCGCCCGTGAAAGCCATGTTTATACTGGCTAGATACGTCTTGCCTTTACATTTTGCTTTCTCGTTATGCTGTAAGTTGCTCATGGCTACTTATTTAAACGGAGGTTAAATTCTTGCTAGTTAACATGGCGCCTTGGTTGACGAACACGGTGGGTCTAGTCTGGCGTTTGTTGGTATCGTAAACTGATAGGTCCTGGGTCCAGCAATGCGAAGCCGTCTTCATTGCTACATCAGGCGAGTGTCTTTCCTAGCCAATCAACGCAGGACGTCACGTCTGACACGGTCATTGCCTAGTCTCGGGTGTTTTTGCCGGGATTTTCAGCGAAGGTTCGATTCAGTTTACCCGACAAGCTTGAAGTGCTGATTATTGGACTTTCACAGCCCTCTTCTACTTTCAAGTCTATGCGTTCTCGCAGAAGAATAAGATTTTGGGAGCGTATCTTACCCTCCAGTATTTCGTGAGCGTTCTCGTTGCTGTCCATTCCGACTGGATAACGCTAAGTGAAAGCAAATTACTTACAACTTGAAATAGACTGTCTGGCTCTCGGTTATTGCGGTTCAGATTGTCTACTACAAGAAAACACAGTGTAATTTGTTTTCCATGTCGAATAGTGGCTGCCCTGACCGAACTTCCAGTTGTTGGACTTGACCTTCCCTCACTGCATTGCGCGACGATTGAGACGGATGGGGACGTCATCTTTGGAGTAACGTTTGCGATTTCGATTGTTTCCATTGCCGGTACGTTGTCGTATTGACTCCATCTGCTGTTCCTTATCTCACGCGGTGCGGTTTATTATAGCTTTGGTGGTCATAACGCTTGGGCTGATCTTCAGCAAGTATAGCAGGGTTAGGAGTGTGTTGGTTGCTGCGTTCTTTAGGGATGGGATGATCTTTCTTTGGGGTGTTGCTGGTGCGTTCTTGCTTCCCAAGGTCAAAATCTGGATGGTTGCTTGAAGGAGCTGATGTACTGTGATATAGGCATTGGAATCATCACCACTGTTTTGACGTTCGCTGGTCCGGTACGTCTGCGTCCGATTTGGAGTACGATTTTGAGCCCCTTACGTAGTCTTTATCTGTACAGGAGTCAATAAAATGGGTCCTGGGAGGGTACGCATGAACACGCCTTCTCCTTGAAAATCTAACCAACCATTTGCACTCGCTCTTTTGTTCTCAGGCCGAAGCCCGTCACCCACAGCTTGCTCGCTTGTCGAATGGTTCTCCATCTTCGCGATATTGCAGAGAAGCAGCTTGATCGTGGCCGTGTTATGCCTTTGACTTCTGTCCAGTTCAATCCGCCATTAGCATTGGATACGCCTGGGAGGTTGAAGGATGCGACTATGGATGAAATCGATATTTCGCTGATTGCGATTCGGAAACGACTGTACGGGCTATAATGTAGTATTATTGCCTCTATATTCCTTTTGGGATAAATTATTTTCTCTCTACATTGTATGTATGTGTATTTGTACGTTCTAGCAACAAGCCAAACCTCCTAACAAAAATGAAGCCGTGTATAGATAAGATAAGATATGATTGGACCAGAGGGATCAGCCAAACAATCGGCCTCCACGTCAGGAATCAGTAAACCACGGTTCTCATCCTCACCGCGTCGTTGAATCCAGGGGCGAACCGTAATGCTTTTTGAAGTCACAGTAAGTCCATATAAATGAGAATCAATACAAAATCTCAATCGTTTGAATAGAAAAAGCTCTTCGCCCGGTCCGACCGCGTGAAATCGGTAGATTTCCACCCCACCGAGCCATGGCTCCTAGCCGCCCTATATAACGGGACAGTCAACATTTATAACCACAACACGGGGGCCCTTGTAAAGTCGTTCGAGGTTGCGGAGGTCCCTGTACGATGCGCCAAGTTTATTCCACGGAAACACTGGTTCGTCGCTGGGTCCGACGACTTCCAGCTGCGGGTCTTCAATTACAACACGCACGAGAAGGTTGCGGCCTTTGAGGCGCATCCGGACTACATTCGATGCCTGACTGTACACCCCACGCTCAGCATCGTTCTCACCGGCAGCGACGATATGACGATCAAGGCTTGGGATTGGGAAAAGGGGTGGAAGTGCATCCAGGTGCGTGCTATCATTTAGCCTTCGCTACATTCTTAATGATTTTGCGTCGCTAGGTTTATGAAGGGCACACGCATTACATTATGTCGCTTTCGTTCAATCCTAAAGATGCCAACACCTTCATTTCAGCCTGCCTGGATCGCACGATCAAGATCTGGTCGCTGGCGTCGTCAGCACCGAACGTGACGCTCGAGGCGCACGATAAGGGCGTCAACTACGTCGATTTCTACCCCGGCTCCGACAAGCCCTACCTCACGACATGTGGCGACGACAAGACGGTCAAGGTCTTCGACTACCTCTCCAAAAGCTGCGTGCAGACGATGGAGGGCCACACGAACAACGTCAGCTTCGCGATCTGGCTGGAGGGGATGCCCGTCATCATCAGCGGCAGTGAGGACGGGACGATCAAGATCTGGAACGCGGGCACGTACCGGGTCGAGAACACGCTGAATTATGGGTTGGAGCGGGCATGGTGTGTTGCGCTGAGGAAGGGCGCGAACGAGGTCGCGGTTGGGTTCGACGAGGGCGTGGTGATCATCAAACTTGGGCGGGACGAGCCGACGTTCAGCATGGACCCCTCCGGAAAACTCGTCTACACCAAGAACCAGGAAGTCCTGTCGGGCAACATCGCCACCCTCGAGCACACAACTCAAGCCGAAGGCACGCGGTTACCGCTCTCGACCAAGGATATCGGCACGACGGAAATCTTCCCCAGCGTGCTTTTGCACTCGCCCAATGGCCGGTTTGTGACTGTGGTGGGCGATGGGGAGTATATCATTTATACGGCGCTGGCGTGGAGGAACAAGTCGTTTGGGTCTGGTATCTCGTTTGCGTGGGCGCCCGACTCGAATACGTATGCTGTGCTCGAGTCCAAGGTGAAGCTGAGGCTGTACAAGAACTTCAGAGAGAAGCAGGGCGGGGCCGGAACGGGTGCGACGATGAAGGGGGCCGGCAGCTGGGCGCTGGAGCAACTGTATGGTGGAACACTGCTTGGTGGCCGAGGGAACGGCTTCGTCATCTTTTGGGATTGGGAGACGGGAGAGATTGTCAGGCGAATTGATGTCGATGCCAAGAATGTGAGCTGTTTTCGTTCCTTGATTGGAATTGAGATTAACCCGTTGGAATGGTCAGGTTTTTTGGTCTGGAACGGGAAATCTTGTGGCTGTCGCTGCCGATGATTCGTACTACATTCTTCGATTCGACCGGGATGCGTATACGGACCAAGTGGATTCGGGTGCTACTATCACTGATGAGGGTGTCGAGGAAGCTTTCGAGGTTGTTGCTGAAATCCCTGACGGGTAAGTCTACGACATCCTCCATTGGATCCATCGCTAACTAGGCGCCTTTGTAGAGTGAAGACTGGCAAATGGGTCGGCGACTGCTTCATTTATACCACCTCGAACAACCGTCTATGCTACTTTGTAGGAAGCGAATCTTATACCGTCAGCCCATTCGATAGGTGAGTTGTCTCCTCTTAACGGTTTCCCATCATACCTAAAATTTTGTTTATTCAGCCCCCTGTATCTCCTTGGCTACATGCCGGCCCACAACCGCGTCTATTTGGCAGACAAAGACTTGCAGATTTATGCATACACGCTGTCGTTGAGCGTGGTGGAGTACCAGACGGCGGTGTTAAGGGGTGATATGGAAGCTGCGAACGAGATTTTAGAGAGTGTGCCGAAGAGTGAGGTGAATAAGGTTGCCCGATTCTTGGAAGGACGAGGTTAGTGCTCTTTGACCCGTTTCCGTTGACGCTCTCTTATCGTTGCATTCAGACCTCAAGGAGCTCGCCCTTTCGATTACGACCGACCCTGACCACAAATTCGACCTCGCGCTCTCCCTTGACGACCTCGACACGGCAGTCACGATCGCGCGGTCTGTCCCGGCGACTGAGGCAGCTGTGAAGTGGAAGTCGTTGGGCGACCGAGCGCTGAGCGTGTGGCGATTCGATTTGGCAAAGGAAGCCTATGAGAGCGCTGGCGATTTGGGCAGTTTGCTCTTGCTTCTGTTGTCGGTTGGAGATCGGGAGGGGTTGGAGAAGCTTTCTAGAGTTGCAGGTTCGTCTGTTTGGTTTGCAAAAGACTTGCTCTCAGAGTCACACGATGCTAATGATCGTGGTACCATTGCAGTGGAAAAGGGCCAGAACAATCTGGCGTTTGCGACGCTTTTGCAGTTGGGCGATACAAAGGGATGTGTGGATCTGTTAGTCAAGACCCAACGTGTCTCTGAAGCTGCTCTCTTTGCGCGGACGTATGCCCCCAGGTGCGTTGACTTTCACCTTGGACTGTACGGCGTTTAGTCGCTTACCTATGCCAACGATGATGACGCTATAGCCTCGTACCTGATGTCGTGAAATCTTGGAAAGCGGATCTGACGTCGAAGAACCGACCGAAGATTGCGGAGGGCATTGCGGATCCGGATGTGAACCCTGAGCTGTTTGAGGAGGGCTGGGCGGATGCTTTAAAGCATGAAAAGGAGGTGTTAGAGGGTGCAGAAGAGGAGGAAGACGATGATGAGGAAGACGATGAGGATGAGGAAGATGAGGAGTAGTCGGCCAAGGGTGAGTTTGGTGTTGCTATCCGCCAAGCGGCACGAGTTGGCTGATGCGAAGTGAATCACTGGTAGGTGACAGGTGAAAACGCGAAGCATCGAGTCCACACATCTTTAATACCTTTTCTGTTCGGCTTTTCTTTTCTTTGTTATATCTTCTTTTGTATTCATTCTCTTTCGCTGATGATACGCGCTTGTCTCTCTGGGTGCTTTGGTGTTTCGACTTGCCAGTTTATATCGGAGCAAGGTTTTTGAGGCCCCAGGAACGTTTCCAGGGTGGACGATGTCTAATATAGAAAGTCGCTCTCCGACGATGCTTGAAGCTTGAAGCTGCCGACTCTATCTCGATCTCTCAGGCGACAAGTGTTCAGACTTAAACCCTGTTTACATGACATCTGTTTGGATCTAGGGGTGTCGAAGTCTTCAGCCAAATAGTCGACCTTGGTCACTGAAATCGAGCTCGATGGGAATTCGATCGAAGTGTGTTTAAGTATTAAACAATTCCTCACTCTGCCCTTTCTTGTACCTCATGGAGCGACTCGTTCTCCTGCCCACTACCCAGGCGAGCATCCGCCATGCAGGAGCGGCCGATGTCAATGGCCACCTATGTCTCGTGGAGAATTGTCCCAAGGAACGCGCCGTCGAGTTAACGTATGTCTTTGATAGAGAGATAACCAGCGAAGACGCATTGGTGTGTACGCTCGTAGCTCTCCCTCCCATCATCGATCATCCTTTATTCATTTTTCAATCTCACGCGAACTGGTTATAACTTATCCTATCCTATATCCAGACGAGCAACTTGGAGAATAAATGGGGCATGGAACATGGGAGTTTGAATGCAGATACGAGAAGGAACATGTTCTTCTGTGAGTCCTGAGATTGAGGTTAATATTAGTTCATCCCAGCGTTGATCTTCCCGTCCAGTGGGCGCTTCGCTGCGCTCAATGTTTAGGGATGGCAAGTGGGGACTAATTCCTGACGACACCATCCTGATAAATACATCGAAGACGCCACTTTCTGGTATTTCGCAGGGGTCAGTTTAATTGACCCCCGCGAACTACGAGAGTTTCCGCACCCAGCACTGGTGCACTCTCTACGACGACGACAAAATTGCAAAGATCTGTATCTGCTCCGAGCTTCAATCCTAAATTAAATGTAAAGAGCGTTTCGAAGATCGAGGTAAAAGTCGACGAGGGTTGCGATGACATCAAAAAAAAAAAAAAACCGCAGGAGCGAAGGTAAATAAAGAAAGCGGGACCTAGGTCAAATTACAGAAACCGAAAAGAATGCTACACTGCCGTTCCTTGCTACGTTATTTCTTCCGGAGATCCAAGGTTTACGAGACGACCTCCACTTCCAAACGGTTACTGCCGCCATCGTCATAATTTTCAACAAGCTCCCTCCAGAGACCCACGCTCAAAGGGACTCCCGGCCCTCCCTTTATTATTCCTGGTGGTCTGAGACGGAGTTCCCCACTGGACTGTCCAACACGTTTCATACCCTTGCAGGTCTCGATTACACGGCCACAAAGCTCTCCAAAGGTAGTAGCCCGAGGTACGAGCAGTTTACTGACACGTCGATGCCTAGCGAATACTGTTATTTCAAGGGTACCAGTGGCGGGCACCTGCGCGGCACATTCGATGGTCTGATTACTCAAATAGAGTCGCATGACGAGGCCGTCAAAATCCACCGCCATACGGAACCAGTCTTTAATCTCAGGCTCTACCGGTTCGAACCTGGCCTGTGGGACATGATCCATGCGTGGTTGGACCCACATACGCCTGGGGCCAAAGACCCTCGGTACAGGGTCACCGCAGGCTGAAAGGTAAGTGGATAGTCCCCCCACCACCTGCGCCATCAGTTCCAACCTTACCACAGGGAAAACAGCCCACGCAGTTGTTCTACCACTATAGACGACCCGAACGAAGAACCATTCATTCCGCGATAGGAGTCGAACGTCCAATTTCATCCCTATATCACTGTCCCCCAGCCCCTTCGTAAACATTTTCCAGCTCCAATCCGAGCTAATTGAACCTAGACCCATAGAACCAGGTTTCCGCAGATGGTCTAGGTTAATCAGCTTGTAATCGGAAAGGTTGCTGACATTCAACGCTGCCGCTAACCTTTGGTGAAGGTCAAAGTAGGAGTAGCACTGCGGTATAGCCAACAACTTGTAGGGACGTCTCGGTAAGACTATTTGAATGTCGATATAATGAAGTTTTCCCGGTTGCGACTCGCAATTGCACGTGGAATCATGATTGTAGTCCGCCTCCGCTTCCTCCTTTGCCATTGCCTCATATGCCGATTTGGACTTCGTTTGGTGCGTAACTGCCTGGGACCAGTCACCGATTTCGTGTTGAGCGACTTTGTTTGCCCATCCCTCGATGTCGCCCTCTTTAAGGCGCGAATCCGGAGGAGAACCTGAAGCCGCAATGGTAGACGACGCGTCGGAACAGGCACTCGACGCGGAGTCCTATAAGCACCGTCGGATTCAAACGAAGTAGGCTATAACTCCAATGAAGTCTTACATAGAAATAGTTCCGCAAACTTCTGTTCGCGTCTCTCAGCTTTCGTTTCTTTCTTCTAACTTCCTTCTTCCGTTCTATCTCCTTGGGAATGTTGATAGTGCTCGTCTTCTTGAATTCATCGATAGCTTCAAAGTACTGGTTTCCTGATGTCATAGCTCTAAAAACATCAACCACGGAGGACATTAGACCAAGCCGCACACAAGTAGTTCCCACTTACTCTTTCTTCATGCTTTGAGCGCTTCATAGTCTTCTTCATCTAAGCTCCCTTCCTGATATGATCTGTCAACCTCTTTAGAGTCTTTCGGTCTCGGCCACTTGTGAGTCAAGGTTGTAATCGTGTCTGGCAGAAAAGCCAGCGACGGAGGTGTGAATGGCGGCTGCAACACTACCAATAGCACCAATGGTTCCAGCAGCGATCTCGGCCATGAATGTAAGGAGAGGAGATAGGGAACACAGCAATTGATGGCTGTGCGTCTCTGCCTACGCCTTGAGGCAGCGGCGAAGTCGGATTGTAGAGGACAAGCACAGCCCCCAGGCTTCCATTCCAGAACGAGATTGAGATTAATATTAGTTCATCCCAACGTCGGTATTCCAGCCCAGTGGGTGCTTCGCTGTGCTCAATGTGTAGGGATGGAAAGTGGGGACTGATCCCCTGACGAATCCATCCTGGATAAATACATCGAGGATGCTCTTTTCGGGCGCAAAGAACTAAACTACCACTCCCCCACATTTTCGGTTCGCTCTCTATCCACTACTCCCATACTACTCCCACCACTAACACCCCAACCAACCCAACGGATCCCTTCCTGTCCTTCCCCTTCTCATCCCACGCCATCTCATTGTAGAGAGAGCACCAGTGCTGGGTGCGAAAACTCTCGTAGTTCGCGGGGGTCAACTAAACATCGTCTCGACTCTCAGGAAAGGAGGGGAAAAAGAATGGATAGTGGGTGAACGGGGTATGGGCCACTGTCGATATCGTAGGTTCAGAATGCTATTTAAAGGGTTTTCCGTACAAATAAACACCAACAGATAATGAATAAAGGGGAGAATAGGCGCCAACAATCATATGAAGTGAGCGGGATCTGTGCCCAGGCATTTCCTGGTCTCTACATCATCTCTACTGACACGATCGGCAACCACAAGGACAAAGAATTCAACTACACCATCCAGGACATGGACAACGTAGGCATCATGAAAAGATTTTTTCTGTGAGTACCAAGATCCCGGTGTTTATATATTCGTCCAGTGGGAGCTTCCCTGCGTAGCTCTGCGCTCAATGTTTATGGATGGAAAGTGGAGACTGAGTACTGATCCCTGACGAATCCATCATAAACAAACACATTGAGCGAAGATCGGGTTTGATAACCGGTTACTTTAAAGTTGTCTGAGATTTCCACATATCCAATGCTAACTTTAAATTTACACGATAAAAGCTATATAAACAAGATCTCTGAGAAAGCTTTAATAATCTCAATCGTTCGTATATATACTTGTCCTTTGATTACATTTCCGAAACGTTCGGTTTTACGTCCTCGCTCCCTGGGTGCGATAACGGTGAAGATGCAGAGGTCTCGCTAGCCCACTTCGCCACGGCGTCTTTAGTCCACCCTGAGCCTGCCATTATGGGATTCTTTTCAGCATGACGCCGTTTCTTCTTGGTGAGTTCGTCCGTACTTGGTGATTTCTGTTGGTGGCGTCGCTTACGGATGGGGCGACGCTTGCGAGCGTTCTCTCTGATCGGCAAGGCTAAACGGCGTGGTACTGTGCATACGCTCTCGCCATCGGAGTCTGCAACGTCGAGGTCCTCAGAGTTGCTCTCTTCCCCAGAATCACATTCGCTGCCCGCAAGAGCACTTGCCCATGCGGGATAAAAATCCCTGAGCTTTGGAACAATAGGAAACCGGGCTATCATCTGTTGGTATGCCTCTTGAGATATGCCACTACTAGTTAATGCCCTAACAAAATGCGCCACTGCGAACTTCGGATCGATGTGGGACGTCATAGTCGGAAGTGAAGTGAACGGGTAAACGTGGACAGTGAAGCTCCGTTCGTCCTTCAGTGGATGCTCGTTTTGGACCGAGATCCCTACTCCTTCCATGTCACGAATCGCACAGAATCTATATGTATATGTTGGCTCCTAAAATAATGCACATGTTGTAATCAATCTCGAGAAATTGCAAGGCAAGAAACGACATACCGATGGAGATGGGAAATCCTGATCCGTGTACTCCGAGCCATCCTCATCGAAATATTGGTCTAATACCGAATCTTTGGGAATCAAGCCCCATTTTCCGCTGATATACATTTCGCGCAAGGCAGAACCAACTATGCATGACTTAGAATGAGACGGCGGTTACAAACTTGTTAGTACTTACGAAAGGACATGTTTCTCCTCGTGTCTAAGTTCAGGGTTCCGCGGCGCATCCCCCAGTGACCCTCCAGATTCGTCATCTATGCATCTCGTTAAATCCAAATTCGGTGCGAGAAAGTCAAAAAAACACTACCAGTTGCTGTTCTCTGGTGACCTCTCGACAGAGGACGTGGGTTAACTTAACGGCGCGTTCCCGGGGACAATTCTCCACCAGACACCGTTGTTGGTTGATATCAGCTTCTTCAGCTCTACGGATGCTTCCTTTCGACGCAGGCAGCAGTACGAGTTCAGACATCAGGACCGAAAACAGAACGTTCCGGCGGTTCGACCTGGACCCTTTAGGGAGAACCAACAATGCCACAAGGTCACGTGCCCGTTCCTGACACCCGTGATGGCGTTGATGATCCGCACGACTCGGGGCCTTGTACAACAATCGCCCGTTCACGTCACGGACGGTTTCTCGCTTTCTGCGCAAGGCCCTCCGCTTCTTCGTGTCCTTTCCCCTAGTACTTATCGACACCGCTTCATTGCATATGCTACTCTATGTATAGCGTCTCAATATTTGATAAATCCATTATATCTGACGTCGTATGGATTTTGAGCAAATTGAATCAATCTCCGAAGCGGAAGGAGTAGTTTGCATGCGGAGGGAGATGAAATAAGGTCGACGGAGGTGGCCTCCGATCGAATACCTAATAGAAATGTACTTGAGTCCCAGGGTTTCAAGTCTAGCTTCGAAAGATGACATGAACTGGTAGAAGCATGCACCCAATGCCATCATACTAAATGGTTGGAATATGAATTAACTCTATTGCACTATGTAATTTATCTGTTCTTATGTTCTCCACTCGATCGGTAATTCAACCCAACCTGCTTTCCTCCTAGCGTGCCTAAGGTCCAATGTAAATACTCCTTAATTCTCGTATTTCTTTTTCCTTCACTACCTCCATCTCAGACCGAGCAGGAAGCGCACAGCTGATGGAAACAATTGCCGTCTGGACATGTACCGAATTGGTCATGTCGGAAAGCCGGTACTTGCATAACTCCAACAGTAGGTTTGATCGGGGAGTGGGTATACCATTGGCTTTGAGATTTTCACGTCTTGATCAAGCCGGGTGAGACGCCCGTGCCTTTGTTGACGGAGTTTGACTTTCGGCATCTGGTGAGATTCTCACGTCTTGATCAAGCCGATGCCTGTGCCTTTGTTGAAGGAGTTTGACTTAACCTGATACGGACGACCGTAAGGACAGTTACCTAGTGGACCTCGACATCATGGCCTCGGACAGCGATAGCGTGTGTGCATTACCACTCCGTCTAGCCTTCCCTGTCGAGGAGAACTCCGCCACCTCCACACGTACAAGGCGATCTGTTTCACGGGAACTAGTCAAGGGAGTCTATATCTTCCCTATGTTTCTATAACTTTTATCGTACTACAATCAAACCTTGATATCAATTGGATTACTTTATACACGTACGACCTCCACTCCCAAACAGTTACGGCCACCGTCCTCATAATCTTCGACAAGCTCCCTCCAGAGGCCCGTGCTCAAAGGCACTCGCAGCCCTTGGTATATCTCTCGTGGCGCCCTGAGATGGAGTTCCCAACTGGACTGTTCAGCACTGGTTATACCCTGGCAGGCTTTAATTACAAGGCCACGGAACTCTTTAAAGGTAGTATCCCGACGTACGAGCAGGCGATTGACAAGTTTAGCCCTGGCGAATACGGATATTTCAAGAGTACCAGTGGCAGATACCTGCGCGCGAGATTCGACAGTTTGACCACCCAGATAGAGCCGCATGATGAGGCAGTCGAAATCCGTCGTCATACGAAACCAGTCTTTATCCCCCTCTACCCTTTCTAACCTGGGCTGTGGGACGTGGTCCATGCGTGGTTGAACCCACATTTCCTTGGAGTGAAGGTCACTCGGAACAAGGTCGCCGCTGGATTCAAGGCAAGAGATTAGTATCCACCTCACACCCTGTTCTGATTCCAGCCTTCTATAAGGGAAAACAGCCCTCGCAGCTGGACTATCACTGTAGATAATCCGAACGAAGAACCATTCGCTCCCAGATACGAGTCGAACGTCCAGTTTCCTTTTTGTTGCTCTGTGCTTCAGCTCCGTCACTATTTTCCATTCATGATCCGAGTTAACCACCCCACCTGGGAGGATACCGTAAACCGGCGAGCGCTGTATGTCCCGCAGATAGTCCAGGCTAATCAACTTGTGATGGGAGAGGTTGTTGACATCCAAAGCCGCTAACCTTTGGCGAAGATAGGAGTAGGAGCAGCATTGCGGAACGCCCGGCAACATGTAGGTACGCCTCTCCAGGGCCACTTGAATGTAGATATAATCGTGGAGTTTTCCCGATTGCGACTTGCAATTGCACGTAGAATCGGGATTAGTGTCTGCATCCGACTCCTCACACCCCGAACTTGGCTCTGTTCGGTGTTCGACTTCTTGGGACCAGCGTCCGATTTTGTCCCCTTCAAGCGGTGAAACTGGCAATTCTGACTGTTGAGCGACTGTGTTTTCCCATCCCTCGATATCGCCCTCTTTGAGGCGCGAATTCGGGGGAGAACCTGAAGCCGCAATGGTGGACGACACATCGGAATCAGCGCTTGACGCGGAATCCTATAAGCACCATCGGATTCAGACCAAATAAATTATGTCCTGCTGAAGTCTTACATAGAAGTAGTTCCTCAAACTTCTGTTCGCGTCTCTCAGCTTTTGTTTCCTACTTCTAACCTCCTTCTTTCGTGCCATCTTCTTGGGAAGGTTAATAGCGTTCGTCTTCTTGAATTCATCGATAGCTTCAAAGTACTCGTTCCCGAATGCCATGGCTCTAAAGGCGTCAAACACGGAGAACACATGACCAAGCTGCACACAAGTACTACCAACTTACTCTTTCTTCATGTTTTGAAGTGCTTCATAGTCTTCTTCGTCTAAGCTCCCTTCCTGATATGCCCTGTCAACCTCTTTGGCGAGCCTTTCTGTCTCGGACACTTGCGAGTCACAGTTGTAATCGTGTCTAGCAGAAAAGCCAGCGACGGAGGTTTGAATGGCAGCTGCAACACTGCCAATAGCACCAATGGTTCCAGCAGCGATCTCAGCCATGAATGTAAGGAGAGAAGATAGAGAATATAGCAATCGATGGGCTGTACGTCTCTGCCTACGCCTCGAGGCAGCCGCGAAGTCGGTTTGTAGAGGACAAACACGATCAATCGATCACGATCCTAAACCCACGCCTTGTCGAACTGCTTCTTTCATTCCCAGAACGCTGGCTTGGGTAAGGCATCTATAACTATACACATACTGCTTATCAGCCTGCATCCGATCCTCTGTATACCACTCAGTCGCCCATTCAACAGTAAGTAACTGTCTCAGAATTCTGTCTTAAGCTCCCATCTCATTTCCTGCATGATGCACAGATTTTTATCGAGTAGGACGGATAAGCACTACGGGCATACAGAGCAGGCACTGATCTTCCTGGGTAATTTAAGCGTTCGTAATGTGCGACATGATTGCAGGCGTGGCATTGGCCTGCAGGCTAGTTCTTCCCTCGCTTTACCTTGGTCTTCACCTCATCTCGCTCGGTACCTCTGATGTTGAAGGTGTCTTTGGGACCTATTCGGGTGCTCAACCCTGATTTTGCTGGCAACCAAAGCCTTGGAAGACACCCTTTCCCAGGTGTACGCCTTGGGTGATTTTCCCCGCCAAAATCAGAGCATACGCCTTCGGAGGTTGAGTGGTAAGTGCGATTGGGCTGTATAAAAGTGCGCTTCCATACCGAATCACACTTTGATAGAGATCACTGAGAAATTGATGGCCGGCTTCGGCCATACGGCTCATTACCAAAAGAGAAACTAGGCGGGAGTCGTCCGGCTATAATACCAAAACAGCGATGAGGCGGGAGTCACATGACCCATGTCCGCGCATGCAGCGGTCTTGGACCATTCTTAGACCGGTCACCGGTCTAGACCATTCTCAACCCAGACGCATTGGCAGCTATAGCTAAGAGAAGGTAAACTGAAAGATAGTAGTTCTATTAGTCATGTATCTACACACTAGTATCGTTTCCAGGACCTCCGGAGTCCCCAATGCTGTGGATCATTCTTGGCACAAAACAGCATCTCCTGGCTCTCGTCCCGGAAGATCGAATGGAGTTCCTCTACATCAGAGCAAGTAGGATCCGGGGATGATGGAATAATTGAAGGAGAGGGAGGGCAGGAGCTTGCCGGACGAACTGGACCTGCTCGAAAGGCGGAAGCTGTGGTGAATGTTGGATGCTGAGCGGGATGTTACAGGGTGAGTCGAATATGACATTCTTGACAGGGACCGCCCTCGAAGATTTTCTGAATGGTATATTGAGCTTATCTCACGGAAACATCGCGATGTACCTGAGACGTCCCAACCATCATCCTGGTGACTAATATCCTGCACAGAATGCTTCTCGCTGAAGCGAACCCAGTCGGTATAAACGCGGTCTCTGAACCATATCGGCATGTTTTCTACCGAGAATGAGTGGTTCTGATGCTCCTCGGTTACGACCGGTAGTAATACTTAGGTTCTGAGATGAAATTTGATAGATCACGTAAATCTTCACGTACAAATTGACGGAACGCCTTCAATTGCGAGATGCTTGCTCAGCTATCTGCCAAGCTAGAGCCTGACCCATCCCCTGTGCCGCCCCCTGAATTATCCAGAGACATGTACATATCGAAGGCGGTGGTCACCGAGAAGATGTTACGCCAGGTGACGAAAGAGCGCGTCGTGAGGAGTACTACTAGTAAGGAAACTATAACGAGCTCGGCATCTGGTGAGATTCTCACGTCTTGATCAAGCCGACGCCTGTGCCTTTGTTGAAGGAGTTTGACTTAACCTGATACAGACGACCGTAAGGAAAGTTACCCAGTGGCCTGGACATCATGACCTCGGACACTGATGGCGTGTGTGCAGTACCACTCCGTCTAGCCTTCCCTGTCAAGGAGGAGAACTCCGCCACCTCCACACGTACAAGTCGATGAGTTTTACGGAAACTAGTCGAGGGAGTTTGTATCTTCCCTATGTTTCTATAACTTTTATCGTACTACAATTAAACCTTGCGATCAATTGGATTACTTTACACACGTACGACCTCCACTCCCAAACAGTTACGGCTACCATCTTCATAATCTTCAACAAGCTCCCTCCAGAGACCCGCGCTCAAAGGCACTTGCTGCCCTTGGAATATTTCTCTTGGCATCCTGAGACGGAGTTCCCAACTGGACTGTCCAGCACTAGTTATACCGCAGGCTTTGATTACGCAGCCCCAAAACTCTTCAAAGGTAGTGTTCCGAGGTATGAGCAGTTGACTGATGCGTCGATGCCTAGCAAATACCGTTATTTCGAGGATACCAGCGGCGGGTACCTGCGCGACAGATTTGACAGTTTGGTTACCCAGGTAGAGTCGCATGACGAGGCCGTCGAAGTCCATCATCATATGCAGCCAGTCCTCATACCTCTTCACCATTTCAAACCCGGGCTGTGGGACATGGTCCACGCGTGGTTGGACCCATATTTGCCTAGAGTTAAGGTCACTTGGGACAGGGTCGCCGCGAGATGTAAGGTAAGATGTTAGTCTCTGCCTCATAAACCATCTGGATCCCAACCTTGTCACAGGGAAAACAGCCCGCGCAATTGGGCTATCACTGTAGACGACCCGAACGAAGAACCATTCGTTCCACGATGCGAGTCGAACGTCCAATTTCATTCCTGCTGTACTGTCCTTCAGCCCCTCCGTCATCATTTTCCATGCACGATCCGGGTTAAGCATCCCACATAGATCGACCCTAGCAACCGACGAATGCTGTTTGTCCCGCAGATCGTTTAGGCTAATCAACTCGTGATGGGAGAGGTCGTTGACATTCAACGCTGCCTGTAATTTTTGGCGAAGGACGGAGTAGGAGCAGCATTGCGGGACGGCCAGCGGGACGCGGGGGTGTCTCTCCAAGACCACCTGTATGTTGATATAATCGTGAAACTCTCCAGATTTTGACTTGCAATTGCATGTAGAATGGGGATTAGTGTCAGCCTCCGCCTCCTCATCCTCCAAACATGACTCTGTTTGGTATACAACTGCCTGGGACCGGCCCCCGATTTCGTCCCCTTCAAGTTCAGGCGGTAATACCGGCAATTCTACCTGTTGAGCGACTTCATTTGCCCAGCCCCAGATATCGCCCTCTTTCAGGCGCGAGTCCGGAGGAGAACCTGAAGCTGCAATGGTAGACGACGCATCGGAACAGGCGCTCGACGCGGAATCCTATAATCACCATCAGATTCGACCGAAGTAGATCATAACTCCGATGAAGTCTCGCATAGATATAGTTCCTCAAACTTCTGTTCGCATCTCTCAGCTTTCGTTTCTTGCTTCTAACCTCCTTCTTCCGTGCCATCTTCTTGGGAATGTTGATAGTGCTCGTGTTCTTGAATTCGTCGATAGCTTCCCAGTACTCGTTTCCTAATGCCATGGCTCTAAAAATATCAAACACGGAGGACATCAGACCAAGCCGCAAGCAAGTAATACCCACTTACTCTTTCATCATGTCTCGGAGCGCTTCATAGTCTTCTTCGTCTAAGCTCCCTTCCTGATATGCTCTGTCAACCTCTTTGGCGAGCCTTTCTGTCTCGGACACTTGCGAGTCAAAGCTGTAATCGTGTCTCGCAGAAAAGCCAGCGACGGAGGTTTGAATGGCGGCTGCAACACTACCAATAGCACCAATGGTTCCAGCAGCGATCTCAGCCATGAATGTAAGGAGAGAAGATAGAGAATATAGCAATCGATGGGTTGTACGTCTCTGCCTACGCCTCGAGGCAGCGGCGAGGTCGATTTGTGGAGGATAAACACAGCCGCCAGGCTTCCAATTACGATCGCCATTCAAGACCCACGCCTTATCGAGCTGCTTCTTTCATTTCCAGAACGCTGGCTTGGGTAAGGCATCCATAAATATACACATACTGCTGATCAGCCTACATCCGATCCTCTGTACGCCACTCAGTCGCCCATTCAACAGTAAGTAACTGTCTCAGAATTTAGGCTTATTGTCCAGGTGATGAACTCCTGGCAAGAAAAAAGGGATGAAAATAGGTTCGCCCCCAAGAGAAGGAAGGTCAATTGGACGGACAGTAGGTCTATGGTATTCAACCGGGCGATGGGGTAGAATGTTGCGAAGACGATCCAAGGATAGATCTATGGACGTCTGGTCAATTCGAGCTACATCAGCGCCGAAACATATAAACAGTAATGAGAAGAAACTGGGCACATTTTACGCAGGGCCATACCCTTACTATCTGGACGCTTAAAAGGCTTTCAAGTTTGTAAGGAACCCGGGGACGGCTGCTCGAATTTGATCGTACGGATCATGCCGTCCGGCGCGCCAAGCACGGCGCGGTCCATCCTCCGGATCACCCCGGATTGCTAGATACTATGCAGCTTTACGCCCCATGCACCGCGGGTCTTCATAAGGTGGGTGTCCACCCACTTGGACGACGTGAGGCCTGACCAAATGATAAGCACTAGACCTTATGTCAGACTGAATACTACCAGTCCTGCCTGCGTCAGGTAAGGTTCATCGCAAACGTGGCCGTCTGCCGATCGGCTATATCTCTTGCATCATGTCCAGAACAGGTCCGTCGCTCCAACAGGAACT
Source organism: Coprinopsis strossmayeri (assembly GCA_900156845.1). Taxonomy (NCBI): domain Eukaryota; kingdom Fungi; phylum Basidiomycota; class Agaricomycetes; order Agaricales; family Psathyrellaceae; genus Coprinopsis; species Coprinopsis strossmayeri. Next base: position 37,683 of record FTPT01000082.1, read on the forward strand.
CAGCGTTCAGCGCAATTAATTTTATCTGGCATATCATCAGGTAGATGCTGTGGACTATGCCATGGATGCCGGGTCGTCCATATGGTGGCCGTTTTATTGATCACCCGTATCGTTACTCTTGCGAGGTCAACACACATTAACTGTGGGTCGACACGTTATATTTCGTCTCAAGCGTACCTCCTCTTTTAGAGGTGACAACCTGTAGAAGTCTGTTCGTTGTTTTCATACCCACTTGCTTTATATAATGGCAATTACGCAGCCAACGAACTACTCGATTGATTTTCCTTCTCGTCAAGTCTTCAGGCTGCATTATGACCTTATTATGCTCGTTGCTTGAGTCAATAAAATGGCGATATTGTTTATATATCTCAGTGCCGAGACCCTTATTCTGGGAGCTACAAAAGTGCGGAATCATAAAACATACCATGATTAGTCGTAATGCGGCCGCATGATAGTCCTAGAGGAACTGCGATCCAGATTATTGCCGTAATAATCCGGTCATATCATCGTTGCAACTGTCGTCATTCTTTCGGAACTACCTAAACCTAGTAAGTGCCGTTAATGAAGACTGATCTTCTGATCGACAACGTCCGCCCCTGAAGGCCTGAAGGTTGGTAAGGGACCATGGTTAGACAGCCTAATGCCTAATGCTGTGTTCCAGCCTTGAGCAGGGTATAAATATCCAAGGTCGCCCAAGAATTACACCGTGACCCCAATGAATCCTCTAATAGGGTTCGAAGTCCGGTGCGAGAGTAGGACTTGTATAGATGCACCCCCCATCACAAAGGGTATCCTACGAGCCCGGAAATTGGCGGATAATCTTGCCAGGGTGGGCGGAGCTCCTGATTCTTTTCTACCGTATGTTGAGGGCCTGTTCTACATATCACACATAGTCTCACTCCAAATTTATCGTCCTATCCATATAGTGGCACATTCTTTACGAATTCCCCAGGTACTGACCAGATCGACAGTAACCGGATCAAGCAGTGGATCAGATTAACAATGAAAAAACCAACAAAGGAGTCGCCAATATCAGGGGTGGATGAGGATCTCTGCCTTCAAATCTTAACTGAGGCAAAGTGGGATATAGCGAAAATAAGGGGCATGATGGGCTCCAGGTGGTATAACTTGTAAGTTTTCAGTCCACATTCATCCTCTACAGTCATTAGACCATTTTGGAAGCGATGATATACTCATATAACTTGCATTTTGACAGGTTGCCGAGAATTATGAGTGCGCATCTCGAAGCTTCAGTGTATAGCATTGAGCTGAGTGGTGCTGTGAGGATGCTTTCCCTTCCGATTCGATAGAACTGACATGAGTCGTGGGTAAGTCCTCCGTCAAGCAAGCTTCGTCCAGAAGATGCATGACCTCGACTGGACGAAACCGGGATACTTTGATAGTATGGAAGATGAGCTTGTTCTGTGGCATGCCGTGGCGAGGTATCATGCGTGAGTTGTCTATCTTGACATTTTGTATTGTAGTTTCTCGTTCTCCTTTATTGTGGTCTATCATCACGGTTACAGTTAGTACCAGCGTGTCCTGCCGAGCTAGTTGCTAATCTCGTGCTGTCCTGCAGATTCCTTGACCTCCTCGCGTCTTCACCCACGAACTTCTTCGTACCAACTCTCGATATTGATCTAGTGTGGCATACGCATCAGCTCTGCTCAAAAGCATATAAAAACGACTGTGCGCAAATTGTGGGGCAATTTATCGATCAGTAAGTTCAGGGGCTTTCTCGATTGGGCGAGCCTGATCTTCTACCCTGGTAGTGATGATAATGTGGATGGCATTAAGCTTTCGAACGCATTCGATATTACCTGTAAGGCATGGAAGGTACAATAGCCCACATCCCTCGGGAAGCAAATGATTGACCCGGACGATATTCAGGACCGATTCGGTATCCAATATACTTATTGTGGATGCCCTCTCCCGGGTGACACAATAGGACAACGGCTCCCTCGCTGCCTATCAAAGGATAATTCTCCTCCCTCTCAACTCGCCCCAATATTCGAAAGAGACGATTCTGTATGCGCCACTCACGCAAGCGAACACAACGGCGTACAATTCACTGCGGAGAATGAGGCAATAGCGAAGGCTATCCTGGGTCGATTTAATGATCACAAAAATAGGATGGCTCGGAGGAGGAAGAAGGCAGCAAAGAAGGAGTATAAGAGGTCAGGCGTGGTTGGAGAGGAAGAGAAGGCGCGACGCGAAAATCGGGATGCGAGATATGCACATGAGACAGCATTTCTTTACCCTGTCCCATTCGTTCATGCTCCAGTTGATTTTGGTTGCGTCGCAGCTCATCCAGGCGTGGTTTCGCATACAGGTGCTTACAGCAATGTAAGTTCTTGTTCAATCTCTTACTATCAATATATGGTTACTTTTACCGATGTCAAACCTTTAACACCCTGTTCTTTTTATATATGAGAATCCCTTATTAACCTTGATAATTTACAGGCCAACTCAAGCAGTGGAGGTGGAGGTGGAGACGGTGGAGGAGGAGGCGGTGTAGAACCATTGGCAACACTTTTTGATGTCATCAGCACCTTTTCAATTTGATACCTACAATGCCCCTTTGAGGCCATCGCGTACGCTTTCTACTTTAAAAAAAATAGATCTACGTTTACACTTCCGTATCGCGCATTTTTAACTCCGTGTTGGCTCCGTGTTGGCATCTAATGCAATGTCAACGTGACGATTAGGAAAAAAGAAGAATAAAAGTGCGATTGGGACACATAAGAGTGTGATGGCAAGGTTCGGCATACTTGATGCGCTATCAGTCGGCAAGCTCTCCTTGGCAGACTACGCCGGCAAAAAACCCCGTTAAAACTATCTGTTTAAACTTTATGTCCAGACAAATGGCGTAGTCGTTAGTGGTAATCGCCTACGTGTGTCTATTTTCAGTTCGATATTCAAACCTCGTCAAGACCTTTCTTTCCTTGTACTCTTCTAATATTCCGGAGTCAAGTTCAACTTGTTTAGATCTTTTATTGAAGACTTAAACATCTATCATTTTTCGAGGGTTGCAGATCGTGAGGTCCGAATTTAAAATCTATAAATTGCATTACATATATGATTCTTGTCGTTAATCGCAAATAGACGCCCGTTTTTAGTCTCACAAGCAAATTTTTCGTTAAGGCACCTCGTAAAGCGCCGAAGCTGGCTATCGAATGCCAAGTTATACCATGTGTGCGCAGACCATTGAATGAGAGTGCGATTGAATTCGCAATCGCACTCTGTTTAACCCGAATCGTACTCTTTTCAACCCAATCACACTCTTTAAACCCAATCGCACTACCAAGTCCTAATCGCACCGCACTAAACTCGTCATTCCCTTCAGGGAGCCCTAGGGCCTACGTATTTCAACTCCTTACCGCTCGACAGTGTTTCCCCTCTCTCGAGATGGTTCCGTTTCTTCTGCTGCCATGACGGGTACTCTAGGCGATGCTTCTGCTATCGAAAAGGCTAAGCAAGGAAACGATCCTCATCGCAAGCGAATTCTCCAACTGGTTAAACCAGGTCTGGAAGCCTTTTTCACTAGTCCAAAGAAGAGTCGGAATCTGAAGACGCTATATAGGCCTCTTGGTCTTGAGGTCCATCTACGTGCCTGCTTGAGTAAGTTAGAGATATTTATGGCTATTATTGAATGTCGCGGCTCTAAAAACATACTCCCTACTTACTCTTTCTTCATGTTTCGAAGCGCTTCATAGTCTTCTTCGTCTAAGCTCCCTTCCTGATATGCTCTCTCAGCCTCTTTTGCGAGCCTTTCCGTCTCGGACACTTGCGAATCAAGGTTTTAATCATGTCTCGCAGAAAATCCAGCGACGGAGGCGTGAATGGCTGCTGTGCGACACTACCAATAGCGCCAATAGTTCCAGCAGCGATACGTCTCCCACGATTCCAGACCATCCGCGTATTGATCCGGCTGACCAATCTTTGGTTTTCGCGTGGCAAGTTTGCTGTGCCCTGCCATTTTCCATGGCTTGAACCAGGACGACATCAGTCAATTTGTTCCTTGACCATCACCTCCATTGGTTATCTAAATCTTAGCATCGTAATACAAGATGGACGTCGGGCGGAGCGATCAGTAAGCCATTGTTCCAATCAGGACGAGCTGTCTCTTATGATAGTGTTATGCCTAGGGAGACAACCGCTGTAAAGCGTGTCCTGTTGTGCGATGATACGCTCCGAGAAATTCTGATTCAAGTTGCGACGTGGTCACCCTGGATTTGGTTCGTCTTCTCAGATAACCCTTCAAGGAATTACACTGGGAACCTTCCGCGCGTCTTGTCTTTGAAAGGGGTGAACCGCCAGTGGTACCGAATCCTCGACACAACGGCAGAGGTCTGGGCGAACTTGCACCTTGTGTTTGGGAACGATACGACGCCCCCACGGATGTGGGGCATGATAGACAAGTATTTATCCAAGTCGAAGGACAGTCCTCTGCACCTACGATTCTCCCGCCTCTCTTTTCTCGAGGCTTCGGTATCAGGGGCGGACCTCTCCATGTGGAAGTTATCATTTTCTAGATGGGCCTCCATACGTTTTGGGCCATCCGATTATCCTGATTTACGCCTGGTCAGCACGGGCCTGTTCCCTTCAAGTGCACCGAAGGTGTCGTCTATATTTCTGGAAGGATGGGAGCGCAACAACCCGGTTCCCACCTTTGCGAATGTTTTTCCAAATCTGCAGACAATAGAAATACAAGCTCGGAAAGGTGCCGCTCTCAAGTTCGGCAGTTTGAAGCCCCTCCCGCACCGGTTGACACGACTACACATTCAAGGCGAGATGGAATACTCTGACTACCCTGCTTCGCTGCCTGATATCGAGCTGCCATGCTTGCGGACTCTAGTGCTACATATCACTTTCCTTGGCATGACTACACTCGTCAGATCCCTGACTTGCCCAGCCCTTCAAGATGTCAACCTCGCTTGGGCGGGTCCCTCACGAAACTTGCGCCAATACGCGGCTCAGCTTCCCGATGTCTTGACATCATTTGTTCAACGTTCTCGTTGCCAGATACAGCGTTTATCCTTGCACGATATCCCAGTTCATGTCTTAGAGTGCATCCACCGCTTCCCTGCCCTCCGCCATCTTGAGCTCTCGTACACGTATGCGCACGACAAACATTTGATCCGAGATTTCTTTATCAGGCTTGCCAGCGTTCAATCGGACGAGGTTGGGATGTTACCCAAGTTGAAGAACTTATTCCTTATCTTCTGCCCTTCCGTCGATGTCTTGACGAGTAGAGTTCTTCCGGACCACCGACTCTCACTTCCCCACCTGCTCGACATGTGTCGATCTCGCCTCAAAGAACACGCATGGGAGACGCTGGGGATGGTCACGGTCGAAGTGTCATATCTTCTGAACGAAGAGGAGAAGAAGCTAGTTCGCTGTTTCGAAGAGGAGATCCGGGAAGGAAAGAGCCGGATGCGCTTCACGTTCCGAGAGGGGATTTGGCCGAGAGATCGGGAGAGAGATATGGGTCTCATTCGGAAATCCCCGTGAGGCTCTCGTGGAAGTCTAATGGTGAGGTGAGATTCTTCGGATCGACAGACAGGCGTTGGGCTGTAGTCAAAAGCGAGAGGTGAAAGTTCACATCTTGGGATGTAATGTGCAATAACAGGACTTGGAACTATGAATATCAGAAACGATGTGTTGGACGTTACATGTGGGATTATTGGCGGCAAGATTAATATTTTGTCGTCGTCGGACACGTAGTATGTCAGCAGCTTCGTCATTTAAGCTTCAAGGAGCTGCAACATAGCTGTAGTAATGCTCCGACTATCTGCACACATGCCTGCCCAACACTTCCGACTCGCTGTTCACCAAGATGAGATTATCGCCCGGAGCGACCTGCTGGCATCGGCACTGCAAAGCTCCCGGAGAAAGGACAGACAAATGAGCGTCTGTTGAGCTCCAACATACCCTGCCCGTATCAGACTCTATTGTGGTCACGCTGTACCCGATATCATGCCTCGCTTTCCCCAGGTGTAGTTATGTCCTGATCGTGTTTAATAAACGCAGTTGAAAGGGGGAAGTTCTCAAGCCTTATCTCGATTGATGATACACAGTGCGAACATGTTGCACGGTTATCGGACTTGGCGTTTCTCCGTTCTCTTTCTCATCAGTTCCCGGCGCCTAACAGTGCGATTTCCATAGCCAGTGGGAATCATCAGGCCAAAGGCCACGTATATCCTCGCGTGACTGCCAGTATAAATAGGCCTCTCTGCAACTCTTTACCTTAACGCTTCCCCCAATGGCCCTTGAAGATAAGTCAACTCTATCCACTCTTCCAGACAAGAGCGCTGTAACTCCTCTCGCTATGGTTGAGATTAACCCGCCATCTATGCCGTTGGCACTGACATCCGGCGGTAGTCCTTCGGTGCGCTCATCTATTTTGTCGCATGAACCGGGATGACTCACGGTTAACCTCGACTTTAAAGGCCACACCGTCGCGCCTCACTCGGAGGAAGGCCTTGCTCATTGGCATCAACTACGAGGGAAATTCTGTAGGTCTCGGTGTCCTGAAGAAAGCTCGTAAAGACGTTGACGAGATGGAAAAATTTCTGAGAGGTATGTACGCTCGGTACAGACAAAATCCCTATCGCGCTGATCTGTCTTCATGTACAGACGCCTGCGGGTATCTACCGAGGGATATAACTCGACTAACGGACGAGCCTGATCAGCACCCTGATCGACTTCCGACCTATTCTAACATCGTGAGTGAACGTATCTGGTAATGTCCATGCGCAGCATTTGAGACCGCGTCTCGGAAGCTGGGCCACCTGGAGACTTTTATCGAGCCTGGCATATTACAATACGTCTTCCTTTGTAAGCGCCTTCACGCTTCCCTCGTTCCCGGAGGATAATTCAAGTTCTTCTTCCGACTCCACAGTTTCCGGACATTCCGGGCAACAGCCTGAAAGCTTAAAGAAGCTTACTCCGGGTGTGGCTCCTTCTGGCCGTGAAGAAGACCATCAAGACGAATGTATGTTCCGCCTGCTTCCTTACCTTGTGTGTGTGAAACGCCAAGCTCACTTACGCTCAATTTTTCAGTCATTATCCCTCTAGACGCTTTCAATATTAACAATGATGCTGTCGGTAGTGGAGAAAACATAATCCTGGACGATGTGAGCAGCGCACTATTCCATTAAACTTTACGGTCTCTCATTTCTACTTCAGATTCTACGGGAATATTTAGTCAGACGTCTTCTCAAGCACCCAGAATCGAGACTCGTGGTTCGTCTCGCTGTCACTTCTCAACGTGTCTTCATTAATGTCATTAGGCGATCATGGACGCATGCCACTCTGCAACGCTTCTCGGTAAGCGTGTTGATCTCGTGGTACGGCTTCTTGAGATAGGGTCACTGATATGCATTGTTCTTCCTCGATATAGACTTAGAGCATCATCGATGTCATCGATTGTCTACTTGGGCTAGCCGATTCCGACGGACGTTCAGAAGAGGTGAGGAGCTCCACGGTGCATTGAATACTAAGTTGACCAACGCATCACTTCTGATAGTTGTTGTTGAGCCCCTCTCGAAGCTACAGAGACGGGTCAGGCATGTATCGGAGGATAAGGCTTCTTCGGGCCTCAATTCTAGTTGCGTATGCACAGGATACTGCCCGCGAGCCCAACAGTCAGACTCCGAGGCCCAGATTGTAAGTCGGACATGTGCTATCGTCATGGAAATTAAAAATTGATGTACGGCGCGCAGATATGCATTTCGTCGTGTAAAGATAAGGACGAAACCACTGAGGTTACAAACTTCCCTACTCACACGCAGGTACGGCGTTCTCCCTTCAATAAAGCACGAGAATTGATGGGGCTTGTTGACTACAGAGAATCCTTCAGCACCTGAGTACGTTTCGATCAATGCCACTCGTATCGTCGCGTAGTCTTGCTCACCTTTTTCTCAAAGGGAGCGCTGAGAAGGATCTATCGCTGAAAGAGCTCCAACGCGCTCTTATGTACGTGTCTGGTTGTTGTGGTCTGACCTTAAGACCTGTTTCTGACTCGGATTGAACCTCCCAGAAACGACCTTGAGCAGAAATCGGACGATCTAAATAACGAAGAAAAGAGGTGGAAACTGATGCCAGCACAGTTGGAAGCATATAGATACCACTCCAGCTCGATCAAGGAGCGTCGTCCTCAGGTAAAATTTGAACTTCTAACCCATTCTGACCATTGACAAAGACTCTGATTCTCCTTTATTATTCCTTCGATTTTAGATTTCGAGTACCCACGCTTTGAGGCTTAGCCAAGAGATATTCATACCGAGAGAGCTGTCGCCGTCATCGTCAACAACTTAGCTTACTATGCAATATGTACTTGAGTCGTATACTTAGGAGAGCAAGGATTGGAAAATGTCCCTGATCTTCATTTAAGCGCCCGCGGTGCGTCACATGATTGCAGGCGTGGTAATGGCTTGCATGACGCAACGCGGGCTACCATCAAGTTCTGCTCGACCTTCACCTCCCAGTTCGCTGGATACCTCGCATCTGCTGCAAGATGATTATCGAGCAGAACGAAGAGTAAGCCTTCATTTATGATCACACTGAACTGCCTCTCATGATCATGTTTAACTACCCAGTAGTGATGCGCCTACTGTGCATCGCGTGGGATTATACGACGATGACAAAGTCCTCCGCAAAATCATCCTCCACCTCCACCATGCGTGGTCACCCTGGATCCACTTCTATTTCACCGAAACGGATGATCCACAGAGGTACTACACCCCACGCTATCCGCCCATCCACACTTTGAAGCTGGTGAACCGCCAGTGGTACCGGATCATCAGTTCAATGCCGGCGGTTTGGGCCAACTTGTGCATTCACTTTGGGAAAGACAAGGTGCCCTCCCGTATGTGGGGATTCATAGATAGGTGTTTATCCAACTCCATGGACAGTCCTCTCCATTTGCGCCTCTTCAACCTCTCGGCACGCATGGAACATGTAGCAAAAGGTGTAGAGCTCGCTTTATGGAAGGCGTCGTTTTCCAGATGGAGCTGGGTATATTTCCCTCGTGACAATTGTCCTAACGCCCGGCTTGTTGAGTTGGGATTGTTCCCTTCGTCGGCGCCAATGGTGACCTTGCTCTCGCTTGAGGGCGGGAATGGACAATCAGGGGACTCCCCTCCCACCTTTACCAATATCTTCCCGAACCTACAGACGATAGAGATGAAAGCACGCAAAGACGCCGCTCTCAAGTTCGTCAGTTTGGAACCTCTCCCAGAACGGTTGACTCGACTACACATCCAAGGCGAGACCGAATATTTTGACTATCCGGCTTCACTCCCCGATATCGAGCTTCCTTGCTTGGAGGCCCTTGTGCTACATAGCACTATTCTCGGTATGACCATCTTCCTTAGGGCCCTGACCTGTCCCTCCCTCCAAGATCTTAACCTGTCCTGGGCGGGCCTTTCACGAGACTCGCGTAAATACACGAGAGAGTTTCCCGATGTATTTACATCGTTCGTCCAGCGCTCGCGGTGCAAGATACAGCGTCTGGCCTTGCACGACATACCAGTTGGGGTGTTACCATCTATGCAACATCTCTCCGCTCTCCGACATATCGAACTCTCATTCATATACGCCCACGATAAACATTTAATCCAGGACTTCTTCGTCAACCTCACCAGGGGGAACCAATTGGACGCATCCGGAATCTCTGTAGTGGAAGATAGTGATGGGCCGTCGGGAGAGTCTGAGTTGGCTGTGCTCCCCGAGCTGAAGAATTTATCCCTCATTCTCTGCTCCGCCCTTGACACCTCGACGAATAGCGTCCTTCCGGACCAACGACTCCCACTTCCCTCCTTTCTCAATATGTGCCGATCTAGGCTGACAGGCCCCCCATCCGAGAAGCTGCGGAGGGTCGGAGTCGAAGTGTCGTACTTGCTTAATGAAGAGGAGAAACAGCTCATTCGGGATTTCAAACAGGATGTTCGCGTTGGAGGCGATGGGATGTTCTCGTTCGGAGAAGGGGTTTGGCCGAGAGATCGGGAGAGAGATATGGGTCTCATTCCCCGTGAGCGGCTCGTAGAAGTCTAAACCTGAGGTGAAACCCTGGTAATGAAGATATGGGAGCGCCGACAGGAAAATTGAAGGGTATTGGAATAAAGAATGTAAAGTAGGAGTGTATAAGACAAATCAATAGTTTATGTTGTCCGTACTAAGTCCTGGATAAATCTCAGTGTATATCTCGGTGGGAGCTCGACAATGTCTCCCGTAAGGCTTATCCGAGCTCCACTATCCTGATGCTGAAGAACCTCTGGGATACCTAAATTGTTCCGACTACCCCTGGATGGAGCGTCACGGCCACCAGCCACTGCATACTGGTTTCTTGATCTCGAGTTCGCGGGGGGTGAAAGACGGTCATGTGATGGAATTGGAGAGCCATCCCGTGTGCTACCTCCTTTGCGGTAGTATCGCGGCCCGAATTGATGGGAAGGAAACCTGCTGGACTGAGATACTCTGCCGTGACTGTCAGGGGGCCCAAAGTCGACTATGTAAGGTCGGGCATCCATCTCCGAATGCCGAACCTTAAGTTTTATCCGTCGTCGATTAATGAAGAAGGCCAAGCCGAGTATAAGGCTAATCAACACTACACCTCCGATCACACCGCCAATGATCATGCCCACTGATGATGGTGCTCTGGCTCCGAAGTCCTGGAAGGCTGCTTCAGGAGTAAAATTGCGATCTTTAGACAGCGGAAAATCAGTTTCCTTGTATACTGACATTCGGTAGAATCGGTGCTGTTGGCGTACTCGACCCTGGAGCTTTGAAAGTCCAGTTTCTCACTTCGAGATAGGTAAGTGTAAGCGGAACTGTTTCAGGGTTTCCGTGATAGAAAACAACCAATGGATGGTGTGCCAAAGGAAGAACGGGAGTTTCAAAAATGGTTTGGAGCTGCAATTGAGGAGAGTCGTCCCAAGGTTGAACAGGCAGCTTGAATACGGTTGTAGGCCCATTGTCGATGGAGTATGACCTGGTGGTAGATACTCTGGTAGTTGGGTCTTCCTTGGGACTGGAGACGTTGCCTATCCATGTCACCTTCGTACCTAAAAATAAGGGCTAATTAGAGTTATCTATCGTGAGTGTGCAGGCTCAATTCTCACCAATAAACTCGAAGGTCATTGACGCCCCTTCTGTGCGGTGTGACCACTCAGGACTGAACTTGAGGGCATGATCGTAGTGCATGACTACGACATTGACCGGTTTTGACACTTGATACACCGAGGTGGGGAGGTAGGACACCTTGTCTACCCAGAATGGCTGTCCGTTCGACCTCACTTGGACAGTGAGGGTATGTTGGGAAGGGTTTGGTCCCCCATCCCAGTCGCATAATACCCAATTGTTCGCAAAAAACTGAGCCGGCTGTGGACTTATAGCCATGGCTCCATCGACCAGACATGTCCATGACACATCCAAGCCAAATGACTGCCCCCTGGGGTCATTCGTTCCATATAATACTACTCGAGTTCCCGACCATGATTCGCTTTCAAAGTTTGCATCCTGACCCAAAGACGAGAACTCGACGTACCATTAAAATGAAATGAGAAACTAGCTGTCCCACGAGTTCCGTGTAAAGTCCCAAGGTATACGTCTCCGTTGGTTCCCATACCTTTGAAGGTCTCCTTTACAGAGAACCATCCGTCCTGAGAGTATTCCAGCTGCGTATCTGTGTCACCCACTATCGGGCCATTCGGAGATGATACAGCCGAGAGAATGGAGCTTCCCGGTAGCTATAGGTGGGCTGTTCTCTGATACATCTTGGAGATCGCTGAGGCAAGAGTACAGTTGAACCCAAAGTAATTCCGGGACCATCTGCATTCGAAGGAGCTCAGAACGTCCAGATCAACGGCGGTGCTTTCAATCTCGCTGGACGTGAGTCTTCAGAACTCCTAGCTGACTATAATATTCATAGTAACGGCTTGACAGAGAGCAAGCTCTCAGAAATCATTGAATGGATCTCGGGTATTAACTACCGGGATTATCAGCAACATACATATGGTAAACGGGTGCCTGGGACAGGGCTGTGGCTAATAAACAGCGAATTGTTTCAGCGATGGATGGACAGTAACAGTGGGATGAAGATTCTGTGGGAACCGGAATGCGTATGTACTTCGCATCGTTGACTAAGGCATTCAGAGCTGAGACTATCGTACAGCTGGATCTGGAAAGACTGTTGTAGCGTGGGACTATCCTTTGACAATAAGTCAAGTTTTAAGCTGAGCAGTTCTGCCATACAGGTCTATTGTCATCCACCACCTCGAGGAGAAGGCGGATCAAACGTCCAACGTTGCAGTTGCTTACGCCTACTGCCGATATACGGATACTGTCTCGGTCAAGGACGTTCTCGCTGCCCTCGTCAGACAGCAACTGGAACGCTACCCGTTCCTTCTACCCCTTGTCGAACCCATATTCTTGCACCACATCCGTGAGAAAACACATCCAAGTGAGGAGGAGCTTCTCAACATACTCAGGACTTTTCCCGAGCAGTTCAAAACTATTTTCTACGTCATCGATGGTCTGGACGAGGCGCCCGACGATCTACAGTTCGACATTGTGGACGCTTTAACTTCATTGGGAGCCAATTTCATTATCACATCCTATCCTTTGAAGCTTCTACAGTCGACAATTCCCCGGGCTATATTCTTCTCTATCACGGCATTGGATAAAGACCTCAGACTCTTCATTTGCCAGAAGATCGACTGGAATCCCCGGTTCAACACAGTATTCTCGATAGATACGACTCGAAGGAGGAAGTGATGTCGATAATCTTGGAGAAGTCTCATAGAATGTAAACGTCACTACTTATTTACCTTGCTTGGACCTTGGTACTGATTTAAGTCTATAGGTTTCTTCACGTATCGCTTCAGATTGAGGCGCTTCGTCATTGCTTAACCATTAAGGACCTCCGTGAAAAGCTAGATCAACTTCCTTCAAAGCTCGACGAAATGTACGGGATTACCCTGGAACGGATAAACAAGCAACCGAGCGAGCACGCAGATCTGGCAAAGAGATCTCTCGTCTGGGTTATTTCTACAAAGCGGTTACTTCACATTGACGAATTACGATACGTGTTGGCGATTCATAAAAGCGCGCACAAGCCAAACGAAAAAGTAATCGACGAGGATACCCTTCTATCACTATGCTATGGTCTTCTTACCATAGATAATGACGAGAGACACGTTCGGCTTGTGCGTAAGCTAACCTTGCTCGCTTCATTCATGGATACGTTGTCTCACATTCCGATACTATAGACTACACTGCCATGGAGATTCTCCCATCGCTACTTTCATCGTTCTGTCCCCGCCCACACGCCTTTATTGCGCGGGTGTGCATCGACGCCCTTATTTCGGCCGGCTTCCAAAGATCCAACATAACGAGTCCGTGGGATCTTGACGATCGACTGGATGAGTACCCCATCCTCAAATATAGTTATAAGTCGTGGGGATGGCATGTTTTCAGGTGTGATGGCACAGCACCAGACCCTATTGATTTGGCCTCGTCCTTTGTTCGGGGATGTCGGTCTTTTCCGAGCGGATGGTATGGATTTGTCGACCACCTAAAGCCCATCCACGTAGCTGCAATGTACAACCTTCCATATCTCCTGGATCGGCTGAGTTCAGATTGCAACCTCCCCACTGACCAAGGATTTACACCCCTCCTCCTCTCCTCACGATCGCATTCCGAAGACTTTGCCAGGCGGCTGTTGGGGCTGGAGCAGGTCGATGTCAATTGGAGATTCTTTGGACTCTATGGACATAGGGAGGAAGAGGGATATTCGGCGTTGATGTTCGCGGTATCCGACCGTAGTGATCGTATCGTCGAGTTTCTGCTGAGCTCGAGAAGCATCGAGGTCAATACGAGGGCAGCAGGAGGAGAAACACCATTGATTGTGGCTACACAATGTGGGATTTTCAACTCTAGCTCTTATGAGTCCGCGTTGGTGGAGCTGTTGACATCCCCTAGAATTTCGATCAACCAAGTTTCCTTGACAAACGGACGTACCGGATTGATGTGGGTGGGCAATGGGCCTGTCGCGAGGCGGCTCCTAGCCATGGATGGCATCGAAGTCAACGTGAAGGGCAGCAAGGGGCGGACGGCCCTGATGTATGCCTCAGCAAGAGGTAAAGATGATGTGGTCCAAGAGCTCTAGGAGATACCTGGGATCGATCTCAATGCTACGGACGATGCGGGCTGCACTGCTCTATTCCACATTGCACAGTTCCTCGGCCAGAGTGCTATAGACACGCATATCCCTCTACCAAGTGAAATATGGGTCCGGATGGGATACGATACATTGGAAGACGGCGCCCTGCTCGACTGGCTCTCAGTCCAACGTACAGCATGTCTCTTGGCGAGCTGTCCAGGAATCGACCCCAACGTTCCGAATAAACTGGGACAAACAGCATTGATGTTGGCTTCAAAAGAAGCGCTCGAAGCCCTAGTAGATGCATTACTGAAGATACCTGGACTCGAGGTCAATAGGCAGGACCGGTGCGGCTGGAGTGCATTGACGTTGGCGGTTCACAAAGGGTTTCCCACTGGGACGATGCGATTGTCCGAGCGTAGGTTCCTCGGATCTGGACAGAGATTCCCAGATCCCATTGCCGTCATTAATTCATTACTCGCCGTCCGTGGGATTGACGTCAATGTTAGAGATCCATATGGATGGACTCCGTTGATGATAGCATGCAACCATGGCTATACCCCCGTCGTTCAGGTGCTTCTCGACTCGCAGGATATTGACGTGAGCCTTGCGGCAAGCGACGGCGCAACTGCGCTGATGCTGGCTGTAGCGGAAGGACATGATGATATCGTCCGACATCTATCCAAATATGGAGGACCCGCCTTGACGTTAATGCAAGGGCGAATGACGGAACGACAGCACTTATGCTGGCGGCTCATGGTGGTCATGAGCATGTCGTGGATACGCTTCTGGGCGTTCTAGGAATAGATATCAGCCTGAAGAAACAAGATGGAGCAACGGCTACAGAAATAGCTTCTCGCTATTGTCACGAGCCTATCGCCCAGAAACTGGACAGGTTGACCAAAGCAGGGGATATGCGATGGACGTAGATGCACCCCTTTCGATTACAATTGCTATAGCTCCAGCACACAGTATCTTGCACGTGATGACAAAGACCTGGTTAATTGAGACGTTAAACCTACACAAGGAACGAAGATTGAAGTGCCCAGCCATATGGATTCGCCGGTAAGCGCCCATAAATGATGCCATCACGCCCATATCAAATTCTGATGCGAACAGCCCCTGTGATGGCACATGCCTATAAAAGCCTCATTACGAGCACAGGTCACAACAATCTTCCCCCAGTCCTAACGCTCGGCAGTAAAAGGTGAAGGGTACTGATTTAGAACTGTCAATCCATACCACTAACGAGCTCTCGAGCAGACAATTCAAGGAAAGCATGAAGGTGTCGTTGGTAGCATTGCTTGGCACCTTCATTGCAACGCTGGCCCATGCTCTCCATTTCGACGAAGACGATAGTCTGTCTGCTCGAGAACACGATCTGATAGTGGCTCTTGACAGCCTCATCTCCAGATACTCTATAGAACTCGATAACTTGCATTCACGGAACATCCTCGACCTTGATAGTCGCTTATCCTCCCATGATCCTGAGTTCCGAGCCTATGACGATTATCTCTCTGATAGAGCTGCCCAGGATGTCTCGGGAAGGTGTATCACGGAGGGCGTGTTGTGCGCTGATACTTGTCATAGCCGATGCGAAATGGCGCAAAAGGGAACTTATTTCGCGTTGAAGCCGGATAAGACCGGTAGGAGAAGGGTTGTAGTTAAACCTGGGCGTTGCCACGCGCCTACTTGGGGTAGAGGGGACTGTAGTAGGTCGTGTACATGTCGATGGGTATCCAATTAGTACTGGTAAGCTACCTACATCGTGCTGAATAAGGTACCTTTTCGCTTCTGGTCGCATTAGTCAATTAATCCGGGTTCTTTGCAACACACGTCATGGTCGCTGAGCGTTCTGCTCGGGAGATAGTGTGGCTTGACCGAAAAACTCTTCTCCGAAATATTGGTCAATGATTGACCCCTCTGGGAGTAAACCCCACATTCCGTTCATGTACATCGCACGAAGAGAGGCACCGACTGGAGGGAAGACGTACGATTCGAATGCGGAGTGAATATATTTGACGTGGAGCCGACTTACGAAAGAATATGTTCGTTCTGGTGTCGAGATTTAAAGCTCCCTTACGCATGCCCCAGTTCTCCTCCAAGGTAGTTATCTCATGATGGGATAGTCAGCTTCAGTCTATGAGTAATAACGGCACACACTTACAAGCGAGTCATTTAGACTGACTTCTATAGAGTGCATGTGTCCCTTGGACGGCTTGTTCCGAAGGTCGATTCTCGACGAGACAGCGTCCGTCATTTGGATCGGCCTCAGCAGCGCGCCGAATACTACCTTCAGAGATAGCCGGAAGAGGTTGATTCGGCATAGGAGCAGAAGTATGGCGGCGAAGTTATGCAGTCACTGGTAACACGTTGAAGCTGGCCCTGTATATATTAGCACCGCGCTCTTTGAGATGTGGACGGCAGCCACTTCAACATCAGGTGCACAATGGACGTGGCCACTAGGGAAACTGGCACGTAAGGAGGGTCTTGCCCAATTTGAGTAAGATTTAGCAGTGGCTCGTGGTTAATAGATACGACATAACAGCGTGGAATACTAGTTAGCTCGGTTTCTTACAAGCATTCCTCTTCGTCGAGGTCGTCGAAAGGCCGGTGCGCTTCGTCCGAATTCATGGCCCTAAAGCTACTCAAGTCCGGAATAAATTATGCGGGTAAACGCCCATACAACCAAGGGTAACAACGATCATGTCGCGTTGTTGTCGCTGATTGTTTGTGCAGTAGGTTTGGAAGGTCAAAACCGTGACATGTTCTGATCACTCCCAGGCTTTTTAATGGGATACCCTACCTTCTGTTGTTACAAGGCTATTTCCTTGTTTTTATATCTGGAAGGATATTGCGTGCGGGCCCAGTGACTGGTTGAATGCGAGGGCAATGTGTGCGTTCCATTAGCTATACGTATCCCAGAGGTATTGAGGTATTCAAAGACACCGGAGCGATCGATACCTCATAAACTATTCCTAACGTCCACCAATCCTTCCTATCATCATTGTCGCTTAGCGTGCTACTCGGGAGAGCAATCTTGGATCCACTTGGACACATCCTCCTTCGACCAGCCTCCTTCCTCGTCATCTATATTATTCCTCTCTCGACGCTTCTTTGGAAATGCTAAGCGACGAGGGACAGTACACACACTTTCACCGTCAGAGCTCGCCACGTCAATTTCAGATTCATCATTATCTTCGTCTTCTGGAAGACAGTGTCCGAGCGACCTCAGATAAGCCAAGTATGGTTCCTCTGCTTCGTCGAACGCTGTAGGATTGCATCGGTAGACGTGGGATGAAGATGAGGTCCAGGACTTATATAGAGTGGCAATCTTATCAAGAACTGGGAGCTCAGTGATCATTTTGCGTCTCTCATCCCAGTCAATTTCGTGACTAAGGATGTTTCGTCCGAGGTGCAATATCGCGAACCTCGGGTCAATGTGGGACTTCAATGTCGGGAGGGTCGTAAACGGATGGACGTGGACTGTGAAATCGGATTTCTGGACTCTGGTATCGACGTTGGATTCAGGTAAATCGTCGTTCTGGCGGGTTATACTTATTGACTCCATGTTCCTGATAGGGTATAGAGTATAATTGAATGTCGCTTCCTAGGGTTTAAACGACAGTAAATAACATGAATATGACGCTCAAGCCAAAGGACTCACTGCAAACGAGGGAAACAAAAAGCCAGGCGCGACGTCATCCGGATAGTCTTCTATGAAATATTGGTTTACAATTGATTCCTCCGGGAGGAGACCCCATATCCCATCCATGAACATCGCCTGAAGAGATGCGCCGACTGGTGTCAGAGTAGATTGAGTGAGCTTCTCGTGTCCAACGGATATCATTAATGACTTACGGAAGAATACATTCCGTCTCGTGTCAAGATTGAGACTTCCTTTATGCATTCCCCAGTTTTCTTCCAAGTTAGTCATCTAGTGGCGTCACTCAGCCTATGCACACGAAAGTAATAAGCGGGTCCACTTACGAATGAGTCTCTTAGGCTGAATTCTCCCCCGAGTGCGTGCGTTGCCTTTACTGCACGCTCGGGCGAACAATTCTCGACGAGACAGCATCGCCCATATGGATCGGCTGCGGCAGTGCGCCGAATAGTCCCTTCAGACATAATGCGGAGAGCTTGATTCGACATGGTTGAGGTTGAAGGTAAGACAATGAAGATGGGGAAGCGCAAGATTGGTTGTCAGTGATGAAAGTTCCTCTGAGAGCGAGCTGTAAATATCACCGCGCTTTGAGTAACACTGTGGCTGTGGCAACAACTTGAACATCACAATGGACGTGACGTTGGCGTGACTGCCCTCGCAGGGCTGCAAAGCACCGGTGATGAGATGCAGAAGCGTGGATTTACCAATTCCGTTGGCGCCGAGGATGGCAATACGCAAGTCCATGGTGTGAAACGTCCACGAGTAACGCTTAAAGTAACGATGCACGAGAGAAAGAACAAAAAGACGTACTCGATAATGAACGAAAGAGTCTGACACATATAATCTTCCTTCTTGCCAGAGTACGAGAACGCAACGCTGTCAAAGGCGATGATGGGCGGCAGGAGCCTCGTCGGATCTCCCCAAAGTTGAATCGCAGAGGGCTTTGCACCAGTGATAGGCGCGAGGGCTGGAATAGACGTTCCGGGCTTACAACATACACGATAAGGAATTGGAGGCAAATCTGCGTTGGAGCGATCGCGAAGTTCAAGTTTGAACAATGGCCCGCTGTGTTGATTGTGACCAAGCCTATCAATATGAATGACCCGGACATGTCGCGGCCCCAAATGTTCACAGTTTGAAAAGTTGGATACCCAGGAAGATCGGTTTTAGTGGGATATAGAATGCGGAATATCCTACCTTCTGACGTGTGGCTACACATTTATTGGAATGTTTGGATGTCCGGAAGGAGATCGCGTGCAAGTCCAACTTAGACCGGTTGAATTGTATATACGCATCTCAGTAGTATTGAGGTATTCAAAGACAGCCATTCAACCGGTACATCATAAACTATTCCTAATGTTTGCCAATGCTTCCCATCGTCATGGGCGCTGTGCGTCCTTCTCGGGAGAACAATCTTGGATCCATTTGGACAATTCTTCCTTCGACCAACCGCCTTCCTCGTCATCAACATCGAGCCTCTTCCGTTGCTTCTCTGGAAATGCCAAGCGACGAGGAACAGTACATACACTCTCACCCTCAGAACTGGCCACGTCGATTTCAGATTCATCGTCATCTTCATCTTCTGGAAGACAGTGTCCGAGCGACCTTAGATATGCCAAATAGGGCATCTCTTGTTCGTCGAAAGTCGAACTTTGGTGACCATATATTGCTGCAGAGGATAGACCCCAAGCCTCGTGCAAACCAATAATCTTGTCTAGCACTGGGCGTTCAGCGATCATTTTCTGTAGTTCTGCATGTTTATCCTCGTAACGGAGCTTGTCTAGGCTTTCTCCTAGGTGGAATATCGCAAATTTGGGGTCTAAATGGGACCGTAATACGGGGAGAGTCGTGAATGGGTAGAGGTGAGTTGTAAAGTCGGAGATCGAGAGAGTAGTGCCAGGAGAAGGGTCATTCTGGCGCGTTATACTGATTGACTCCATGTCTCTGATCGGATACAACACATAATTGAATGTCGATTCCTAATGGTCAAGGGAGGTCGGTCACAAAGCATAGGGTTCAAAGACCAAGAGACTTACGGAGAACGAGGGCAAGCGCGGGGCGGGCTTGACTCGACCGAAAAGCCCTTCTACGAAATATTGGTCGATGATTGACTCCTCCGGGAGTAGACCCCACATTCCATCTATATACATCGCACGAAGTGAAGCGCCAACTGGAGAGAACAACCAAGATTCAGATGCTGGATGAATATACTTCCTGTTGAACCGACTTACGAAAGAATATGTTCGTTCTGGTGTCTAGATTTAAAGTTCCCTTACGTAGGCGCCAGTTTTCTTCCAAGGTAGTCATCTTGTGATGGGCCGCTCAGCTTCAGTCTACGAGTAATAAGGATACACTTACGAGTGAGTCATTTAGACTGAGTTCTCTAGGGACTGCATGTGTTTCTTGAACCGCTCGCTCTGATGGGAAGTTCTCGACGAGACACCGTCGGTCATTTGGATCGGCTGCAGCAGCGCGCCGAATACTACCTTCAGAGATAGCTGGAAGAGGTTGATTCGACATGGATGGCAGTAGTATGTTGATGGGAAGGGAATGGCGAAGGCAAGGTTATGTAGTCAGTGTAAATGCCTCGTAGCTCTCAGTTGGACTTTATATACCACTGCGCTCTTTGAGCTGTGGACGATCGGTGGCAACAACTTCAACATCAGAGGCACAATGGCGGCCGCCACGCAAATCACGTGAGAGGGTCTACATTTTGATGTTTCCCTGTCCGACTCGGGGAGTCTGGTCGTTGACTGCGATTAACTCCAAACAAAGCCGCGATTTACTTCCCTTGCATCCCTTGCAGCTGAGGGATGTTTATTATAGTACTAACAGCAATGAAAAATGCTGTCTACCCCTTCGGTGGTGTCAGTGAGCAAGCTTAAGCCAACCCGAGTCGCTATCATTTGGCACCAATTGTGTGCGTCGTCCAATATTTTGGCGACACCATAGGGAGGGGCATCCAAAAGTTTCTATTATTGCTTTTATTATTGCCCTTTATATTTACATATCTATAATTGCAAGACTCACTCACCAGTGCAGCAGCGGGCTTTCTTGAATTTGCCGATGTGACCGATTTGGTCCTCCCCGGCGTTGCGTTTGATCCTGCGCAATGCCCACATTCATTGACCAGTGTTCTCTTCCTGTGGATCTTTATCAAAGCGTCTCTGATATCTGAACTTGGCGGCCATTGTCGCATCCTTTAAGGAATGTTGTGTTCCACCCTCCATGTCCTTTGTTTCAGTGGACATTTCACATGGGTGTAACAATGTCCGCCACCCGCTCGCACATACCGAGGCATTTATAGGAAAAAAATAGCACCAATCTCAATATTAATATAAATAGGACATGGAGCTGCGGTAGGTTTGGCCAGATTCTTCGTCGCCTGCCCCCCATGGATCAACAGATTCTCAAGCTCACACCTGGATCTCGCCTTGACAGGTCGGCATTCAATCCTGTAAGGCCTACCATCACGGAACATAGTCGCGAACGCACCTTGGAAGCCGACCCAAATGGAGGGAACTGCTTATTAGAAAACTGCCCTCCGTTCAAGAGCGTCGATTTGTGCCATGTGGTTCCGAGAAGCACCAATTGGAGGGAGGACATTGTACGTAGGACTTGACCCGCTGCCGTTTTACCTATCTTAGGCTCATTGCCGTTTTCCCAGATGGTTCGTCTAGAATGGTTCTGGAACCTTCGGCGCGGTGAACTAAACCTGGATACTCGTTTTAACTTATTCTGGCGTAAGTAGTGACGATCCTCACATATTCGGCAGCTTATCCCTACGAAAACCAGTCAATGTCTGTTACCACCGACTATTCGATAAGGGGAGCTGGGGTCTGCTCCCAGAGGCGCACATCATTGAAGCCTACCTGGCCAACTTGGACAACCCTCGGAATAATGATGCCCTTGTGGTTACCCCATCCGAGGTAGGCTTATCCTCAGCTACTTGCACCTCACTATCTAATGACCTTTCAGGGGCGTGATTACTTTGTCTATAAGTTTGTTCCTATACATCCAAGCATGAAGAGCATCGGTATAGCACGCCAAATCGCGGAGACGCCGAACGTGAACGATTTCAAGATGTATTGTCACCCTTATTCAGACTTTCCAGAGCTTCGTTCGCACATCCACCCAAAATTTGTCATCTGGCACCTCGGATCCATGCTGTCCTGGGCAGACGACAACGTCACCATGGTAGACACAACGAATGCAAGGAGAGTAGCTTTCGCCCAGGAGATTGCAGCTCATTTGGCATACTTGAAGCAGCAACACCCTATCCTTTCAGCCGTTGTGAAGATTTATGACCGATGGGCCAGTGTACACAAGAAGGTGGATTTTGACAGTGACCCCGACTTCAGTCAACCGAGCACGACCGATCCAAAAGCGAACTACGATGTAAAAGAAGTAGATGCCGTCGAAGAAACCGACAACGACCGAAGCGGAAATTACCGCAGTAAGGCCAAACCGACCGGGAATGGCACTTGGGCCCGTTCTCAAGCTCCCACCAATGGTGATAACAGCGACGGCGGGAAGCGCAAGGCTAGTAACAAGGGGGGTAATACTCTCAAAAGCAAGGCCGGCACGAGCGACGCTGGGAAGAGTACCAAGACCACTGTAACATTTCCGGGCAGAATCGGAACGGGTAGGTTGCGAAGGGTCAATTCCGATGACCCAGAGCATCCCACCAATGTGACTTTAAGCCCTCGGCCTGCCAGTCCCGTCAGTCCAACGCCTACAGGATCGACTAGACACAGCCAGCCTCCGGATATGCTTACCTCCAGGTCCCAAAAGGGAAAAGGAAAGCAGTGATTCCTTCTTTTTCAACTATTCATGTGGGCCTGCCACATTCAGGTTGCGATAATAACATGTATTATAGTATATGGTTGCCTTGATCCTGTATCCAATGTCCAATGCAATATAGCGATTCTTGATACATCCGGGCATAGCGTGGGCATAAGAGACCGTGTATATACCGGCCAAATTGCGTGACATTCAAAATTCGTCGTGCGCCTTGTCTTGTGGAGAATCGGCCCCAGAACGCGTCGTACAGACGACCGCCATCCTCCTTACCGTATCTACTCTAAACCCATTTTACTGTCTGGATGTTGGCATGTATTTAGATGAGAAGGTTGTAATCTTGATACGACTGCTCTTCCATCAACCGCGTCGTCCACGCTGGACTTTGTCAGGCGTCGTCCTTTTTGTTGTTGATCAGTTTAGTTACGTATCGGCCGCGCTTATGCATGTCTGACTGTACGTATACTGTACCCCCTATGCTTGACTCAGACTGGATTCGAAATTCGAAATTGAGTCGATGCCCTCCTCAATGCGGCACGTGACCAGGGTCTGACTATCTGTGTCCGTCCCTGAAGTTTCTTGCATTAGCATAATGAGCCGTCTTTGGAGTGCGAGGCTCGTCGCCGTTCCAGTCTCACGGGGCCGTCCTCACTCCTCACTTCGTTGCTTACCACCACGTCGCACGTTGTCTCTGGCAGCGCACCTTCAGAACGACGACCCCTTCAACTACACATCGGGGAGATGGATGTAAGACTCATACTTACCTATAATCCTAACAAAGGGGGGGGGTTACATTGTCTCACCCATAAATCCAACATTTTTCAGCATCAACGATGCTCTTCGCCACGCAGAGCGCAGGCACGTCTTCGATGTCGATGGGCTTCTTCGACTTGCAGCCAAGTCTGTCGGTCGCAGTCCTAACGACATCGTCGACTTTAAAAAACTCGCCGAGGGCGGGTTCAACCGCACCTTCCTCATCACCACGAAGGAAGAATTCAAAATGGTCGCGCGGGTTCCGTATCCGGCCACAATTCCCAAGACACTCGCTGTAGCGAGTGAGGTCGCTACCATGGCCTTGCTCCGTTCCTCGGGTCTGCCGATACCTGAGGTGTACGGATACTCGGCTTCGACAGACAACGCCGCCAAGACCGAGTTCATTTTTATGGAATTCGTTCAAGGCACGAGCTTGAGCGACATATGGTATGATCTGGAGGAAAAAGAGATTAGGACCCAGGGCATCCCGCTGGAGGACGACCGTTTCTGTGTGGGTCCAGACACACGACTGGCTCTCTGGCATGGCAGGAGAGCTCAGCTCGACGTAGATCGAGGACGCCGCCTCGTCCACTACCACTACATCAAAAGCACCGAAAAGCACAACAAGCTGCATTATGCGGCTTTGAGGGACGTCATTGGCCTGTTCCGTCGCCGCATCTTCACCTACGCCAGCGACCCGTGGCAGGGCGAGACTCTCGAGCTGAAGCTTGCGCTGATAGACGCGATGGAGAACTGGGACATGGTCACCGGCGGAGGAGACGCGCCGCGGTGTCCTATCGCGTTCGACACCGCAGACGTAAACGAAGCGGGGAAGCTGGATGAGGAACAGCAGACCATGAACGCGACTTTAGATATGTGCCAGGGAGTGATCGGCCACGGGTCGGAGGGCTGGGTGCCTGTCGAGCACTACGGAGAGGCCATGGCGCGCAGCAGGAAGTTGAAGAGGGACACATTGGCTGGGGCCGAGTCGGAAGCAGACCGGGCGCAGATCGAAGCGCATTGGCCTTTCGACGACCTCGGCGAGGAGGAATACTTGTAGAGTCCGAGGCTCCGAGGGGGGCATATGTAGTACGTACGCGGCCATAATCCAGTCGAACTTGAAGGTCGATATCACAGGATCTAAAGAATTTCAAAAAAAAACAAAAAACAAAAAAATAGTCGCATCTATAGTAATATAAACTGATCTTCATACATCGTATAGTATCACTCGTCTCAAACTATCCGCATCAGCCATGCATGAAAGATAAGTCCCACAAGCCCACACCCTGCTCATAACCCACTTCCATCTCGGCCCTCGGCGACACTTAGTTCGAAGCGTTTAGGTCTTGCCTTTGGGAGCAGTCTTGCTGAACAGCTTCGCCTTCTCAATCGCAGCATTACCTGATAGATACAAAAAAAAGAATTAACACCAGCCAGTAACGCATCGTCGACAACGAAAGAAGAGCCAGAAAAAAAAAAAAAAAAACCACAACAACTCACTCTCTTTGATCAAGTTCTTCTTGTAATCGACGATACTGATATCCATCTTGGTAAGGTTCTTGATCTTCTTATCGGCGACTTCCCACAATTCCTCAGCGACCTATCGTATCGAGATATATTGGAAGCAGACGAAACCCATCAAAAAAAAAAAAAAAAAAAAACACTAGGAAACGGAAAGACAGCGCACCTGGCTGATCAACCTGAAATCATGACTGACGATCACAACACCGCCCTCGAACTCTTTGATGGCCTTGGCGAGCGCATCGATGGAGGCCATGTCTAAATGGTTGGTGGGTTCGTCCAGGAGAAGGATATGCGGGTGTTCCATCGCGAGTTCGGCAAAGACGACGCTGTAAGGTAAAGAGAAAGAGAAAGACAAAGATCAATTGAGCAACCCCGCTCCGTCCATAGCCACAAGACGAAAAGAGCAACAGCAACAGCAACACGCGACAGGCGACAACGACAACGACAAAACGAGACAAGAAGACTCACCGATTCCTCAACCCATCACTCAACTGCTTGATCGGCGAAGTCTGATGGCTCCCGCTCAACCCAAAGCGGCCAAGCTGCGCCCTCCAAAACTGCACCTCCTTATCCGGGAACTTTTCCCCAAACTTTCTCTGGAAATACTCGATGGGCGAGCTCTCGTACGGAAGCTGGTCCGCAGAGTGTTGAGAGTACTTGGCGAGCTTCAGACCGATGTGTTTCGAAACTGTGCCTTCGCAGGGTTGCAAGACGCTGGTGATGAGATGCAGAAGCGTGGATTTGCCGGTTCCGTTGGCGCCGAGGATCGCGATACGCGAGTCCATGCTGTGAAAAACGTATATGAGTACCGCTTAAAGTGATGGCGCGAGGCAGGAAGAAGAAAGAAGACGCACTCGATACCGAAGGAAAGATTCTGATACAGATAATCTTCCTTCTTGCCAGAATACGAAAAGGCAACGCTGTCAAAGGCGATGATGGGCGGCGGGAGCCTCGTGATCTCCTCAAAGTTGAATCGCAGAGGCTTTGGCTGCTCGATCTTCTCGATCAAACCGGCGGCTTCCATCTTGTCGATGATCTTCTGCTTCGACTTGGCTTGACGCACGAGGTTGGCGTACGTACCGGCGGAGGCGATGAACCTGTAAAAACATCATCAGAATGAGTGAAAACCACAAAAGGGAAGGGAGACGAAACGCACTTTTTGATATGAGCGATTTCCTCCTGCTGCTTGGCATACGCCTTCATCTGATTGGTCTCATTCTCCGCCTTGGTCTTGACATACGTCGAATAGTTTCCATGATAATACACCAACATTTTCTTCGGCGTCAAATCCATGATGTGCGTACACACGCTATCCATGAAATCCTGCGAGTGGCTGGTGATGACCAGGATGTGGTTGTAGGTCGAGAGGTAGGCTTCGAGCCAGACGACGGCGCCCAAGTCCAGGTGGTTGGTCGGTTCGTCGAGGAGGAGGAGATGGGGCTTGATGAAGAGTGCACGGGCGAGGGCGACACGCATACGCCAACCACCCGACATGTCTTTGGTCGGCCGAGCCATCATCTGTTGGTTGAACCCGAGACCGTGGAGGATGGACATGGCTTTGGCCTCAAAGGTCGCAGGGTCGAGTTCTTCGAGCGCTTCGTAGGCAGCATCAAGAGCGATCTCGTCGACCTCCTCGGCGCATGATAATTCTTCGATGTAGGATTCGAGCTTTGCCACCTTCTCCCGTGCAGAAGCGATAATAAAGTCGACGGCGTTGATGTCGGACGGTTCAGCCTCACCACGAACCATGTAGATATC
Source organism: Coprinopsis strossmayeri (assembly GCA_900156845.1). Classification (NCBI taxonomy): domain Eukaryota; kingdom Fungi; phylum Basidiomycota; class Agaricomycetes; order Agaricales; family Psathyrellaceae; genus Coprinopsis; species Coprinopsis strossmayeri. The sequence continues at coordinate 64,349 of FTPT01000082.1, forward strand.
AACGTGTGGTGGGATGTCGATGTCGCGTTCGGCGATCGAGGTTAGGAATGTGGACTGGATGTATAGGATTAGCAATTGGTGATGAAGGATAGAGATTAGACCAACCTTTCCGGAACCGTTTTCACCAAGCAGACCGTACCTGTTTCCATAGTTGAGGGAGACTTCTGCGTTTTCGATGAGGAGACGGCCGTGGAAGGAGAGTGTGTAGGCGTCAATCTTGATATCGCGACCCTTGACATCCGACACGAGGACACCAGCTGCGCTCCTGGATAATGTAACGATCATTCGAGAAAATGCAAGCAGACATTATAAACTCACCTATCGGTAGCCAAGTTCAGCCTCGCCATCGACATCAAATCTTCCTGACTCCCACTCTTGCTGTTTACGCCGCTCATGCTCGTCAAGGGTGTTGAGGCCCCAGCAGGTGTCGAAGTGCCCGTGACAGAAGTCGCATCGGAGGAGCCTTTGGCTTTTGCACTGGCCTTGGCGGCTTTTTCAGCGAGACGTTTTTGTTTCGATGCGGATGGTGCCATTTTGTTTTGGACGTAAGGTAGAGGGACAGGTCGTCTACGCTAGAAAAGGATCTGTCCTGCTCGAGCGTTGGAATCATGCAAAGACGACGCACCCTCTTCGTGATATATCCTCAGAGCAGAAAAAAAAAAAGAACGAATCGTTGATCGATGTGTCGATGTCGATTCGAATCGCAAACGGGGGGTCGTCTAAGGCCCCGTGCAAGAACAGACAAATTTTTGATAAGATCGCACTGCTGTGTCCAGAACGGAGCTTGAAAAGCCACATAATGCGGTGCATGTATGACGTCACCTCGATCCGACTAAGCCGGAGGCCCCCATTGGCCACACTGTGTCAAGCGCCACCGCGAAAATCCAACGAAGAAAAGGCAGTGCGCGGGACTGTCGCTCACAGACGACGAAGAGGAAAAAGGGAAAATCAAGGACTCGGCATAATACGCTCCTCGACTCGAATAACGTACCCATGGAGGATCGATCAATGATTCCACAACCGCACAACGGCTTCTCCAACAAGAACATGGGGTTAAGAGGAGAAGGCTGGCTATACCCACTCATTTCGCAACGCTATACAGAAACCTATCGACATCCCGCCTTTAGCAAAGACACTATCCGAGGAACCAACGAGGGCCTATTAAGACGACTTGGAGTGATATTGTAAAAAGCCACAACGCTGCCACAATCAGAGTAACCATCATCGAGCAACAGGCCGTGTCCACACACCTGCTAGTAGCCAATAGCTCTCAGAACTCTCGAGTCCTCAGAAACTGGACAGTTCGTAGGCGGCATTGAGGATGACGTCGGCCAACAGCGAGAAAGCTTTCGTGCACATGGCTCGAGGCAGCGAGCGGCTATAGCTCGTCGACAAGAGGAGGGAAGCGCCGTGAGCTCCTGAACAAACATCCCACAACAACGCGACGCCCTGGCCCAAATAAGCAAGCCCCTATTGGAACAGCAACGATGGACCAGAAATCTTGGCGGGCACATTCTGTGCACCTGTGATTGGCGCAGGATCTCACAACTCGAGGGATCTTCCATGATATTCCACACACACATTACCTAGAATTTGCTCACAGGAGCTTATTTCAAGTAAACGCATCGCTATCCAACTGATAAGTAATTTATTTGTCAAGGTTCAAATCCAGACTAGTATTCACTCTCGGGGCTCTGTGTATCATTTGAGTAACCCTCCTGTGATCTTTCCATGGTATACCTATTCTGGAATTGCAGTGTGGAGAGTTGTCCACTGGAATCTATACCCAAGGCAGAAGCGGAAGCAACTTGTCGGAGGTGGAGGGTCATCCGGATGATGACAGTATTATGAAGAATATATTGAAGCCTAACAATATGATTTGATCAAAGTTAGTCAAGCTCAATAGCATACAGAGCAAATTGTTGCATACAATATGAGTGTGTAGGAAAATGCATTGGAAACAACATTTGTGATGATGATGTTTGCCATTGAGATGGCTGGCAGTCAAGTCATCCCAGGACGGATTTATCCAATGAGTATATCTATGAGCCTACCACTGATGAGATCTTTATGCTTACCTGCTACAAGCACAAAGTACATTGTCCCATCAAGATAGAGAACCTGCAATAGAGGTGCATGTACCAAGTTGAGGTACTTTTTGTATCCAAAATACAGTGTCAAAATCATGTTGGCTGCAATGAATAGGCTATCAGTGCTCCATCCCAGATAGTATATAGCAAGAAACTCATACTAGTCTCATTAAAGAGGATGATCGCATATACAATGACCAAGGATGTGTAATCAGCATTGATAGCTGGACATCCAAGATGTTCATGGAAAGGAGTTGAAATATCTATCATTGGATTAGAATATAAAGAAATGAATTGAGACTGGATAGGAGATACATTTCATGGAATTGTGAAGTCTAATACACATTGCAAATATTCCTGCATGTGAGAGCTTTGATAAAGTCAATTAACTTGGTTCTGAGAGTTTAATAACACATTGCTTACTAGAACATGTGAGATGATGTATATTTTGAGAGCATGTGAATGTCCTCCTATGGCATATACTCGAATGAACATTGCAACTGGAGCAATAGTAACCTCAAACAATCCTGTATATAGTCAATGGAGAAACACACCTTGGGCAAGACAAATATTGAAAATGGTTCCACCTTTACAATTAGCAAATTTCTACTTGAGTAGATACAAGCATAGGGTGATATGACTTACCAGCAAGAATACGAAGATACAGCACACATGCCTGAATACCCACATTGGAACAGATTAAGACAAAACATATTGCTTCTGCAATCTATTGCACTTACATTTGCTGGAAGGGTTGTTAAGAAGTCTTTTTTATAAAAGTCCCAGATGAGTTATTATAACTTCTCAGAAATGGGGTAGGCAAGTAAAAGAACATACATATCATTATAAGTGGGATTTGGACAAAGGGCCAGTATCGCAAAATGTAGAACAAGACATTGTATATGGTCCATTCTTTTGACCACACAAATTCAACCTTTGAGACATGCAATGAATCATATTTGTATACTGGGAATGTTTCCTTACCTCCAGAGGAAGGAGCTCAAAGTATTCTACAAGCTTCAACATGGACATCAGCATAATCCATTGTAAATGCAAGGGGCTACCTTACCCAGAGTACCAAGCATGAAGCTTTACACCAGTAAGGGTGAGCTAATGGTAATGATACAACCGCATTACTACTCACCATCAACCCACTAAGCATTTAACGGGGCGCAATTACATTTTAGCCTCAGCCTGTAAGGACTCTAGAGAACCCACATACATTAGCAGTTTGCTTTGCAGTCAGAATGAGCACAAAGAAATCATGAAGATTTGTCTGGGGATCCATCGTCAGTTGGAAGCTTGGCTATATCCAATGATGATCTGGGGAACTGGCCGGAGGCAACAGAATCCGACAATGTCACACTCCCCATATATATACGTTGTGAGATGGGATAATAATGGATGAGGCTGTGAAGCAACCGTGATGGTGCAAATGGAGGTAACACTGCACCGTGACAGCGAAGCACGTCCTCCGGACATACAATCTCCCACAGCCATCCAACTGATTTCAAATTACTATAGAACGCCTAGTGCGAAACTTTGATATACCAATCCCATCAATCCAAAGTTCATTACCGTCCCGTGGTATGGGTCTACTCCGAGATTCGCGGCCATCTGCCAAGGAGTTGGCTAAGGAGTAGAGGATCGATGAGCCGTCTATCCGTGCAACGTTCTCGAGCATTAGATACAGTAACCAGAAGGGACGCTTAGTAACAGAAGACTGCAAGTGACCGGAACATGGAAAGAGTGGGGTGTTCCCAGCGCCAACAACGCGATATGATCCTGTTACCCATAGTATCCGGATGCTTCTCCCAAAGCTTCCTTTGGAAGTACTCGATCGGCGAAGTTCCGTACGGAAATTGGTCCGCGGAGTGTTGCGAGTACTTGGCGTACTTAGAGCAACTCGCCAGTGATGAGATACAGAAGCGATTTTCCAGTTTCGTTGGCACCGAGGATGGCGATGCGCAAATCCATGCTGTGAAACGTGTATGGGTAACGCTTAAAGTAGTGATGCACGACAGGACGAAAATAGACAAACTCGATACCGAACGAGAGATTCTGATACAGATAATCCTCCTGCTTGCCAGAGTAGGAGAACGCAACACTGTCAAAGGCGATGATAGGCGGCGGGAGCCTCCTAATCTCCTCAAAGTTGAAGCGCAGAGGCTTCGGTTGCTCCCACTGCTCGATCTTCTCGACTCGGCTTGACGCACGAGGTTAGCGTAGGTACCGGCGGAGGCGACGAACCTATCGCACATCGGCACAATGAGCGATCCATAAAAGTTATGGGAAGGGAAGACACAACACACTTCTTGATATGCGCAATATCCTCCCCTGATTGGGTGGGATTTCGACGTCGCGTTCGGCGATTGAGGTCAGTAACGTGGGCTAGATGTATGAGGTTAGACATTGGTGATAAATAAAGAGATAAGACGAACCTTTCCGGCACCGGTTTCACCAAGTACATCATATCTATTTCCATAGTTGAGGGAGACTTCAGTGTTTTTGATGAGGAGAGGGGCGTGGAAGCTGGTCAGCCAATTGACCAATGTGTTTAGAGACTGTACCTTCGCAGGGCTGCAACGCGTCGGTGATGAGATGCAGAAGCGTGGCTTTGCCTGTTTCGTTGGCGCCGAGAATGGTGGTACGTCGGTAAGCGAGTCCATGCCGTGAAACTTTTATGCGTAACACGTAAGGTAACCATGCGAGGTACATCTTGCCGACGATCTTCTGCTTCGAATTGGCTCGCCGCACGAGGTTGGCGCAGGTACCAGCGGAGGTTGATGAAGAGCGCACGGGCGAGGGCGACACGCATACGCCAACCACCGGGTATGTCGCTATCATCATCTGGGTGAAGCCGGGACCATGGAGGGTCGACATGGCCTTAGCCTCAAAGGTCGCAAGGTCAAGCTCTTCGAACGCTTCGCAGGCAACATCCAGAGCCATCTCGTCGACGTCCTCGGCACACAACAGTTCTTCGATGTAGGATTCGAAACTTTCTCCGGCGCAGAAGCAATGATAAAGTCGACCGCATTGACAATTTAACCCCACCACGAACCATGCAGATATTGATGTCGCATTCGGCAATAGAGGACAAGAATGCGGACTGTGTGAATGTATGTTAGATGAGATTGGAAATCAATGACGAATAATAATAATAAGACGAACGGAGATGGCCGTGGGAGGAAAGTACATAGGTGGCACACTCGATCTCGCGACCCTTGACATCCGACACGAGGACACCTGGATGATGTAACAATATGTTAGCCCTCGTGCTCGATATGAGGATAGAACAAGCCAGCCACACACTCTCTTGTCATGGCAAGGACAGCAGGAGAGAATAGAAGCGATTCCATATAAGGATCCAATCAAGATTCACAATCCAGGGCGTCGAACGCTCGGCAGGGCATGAAACAGCAAAAGGGAAGTCACATACCTGCCAGCCAATAGCCCCCAGAATTATACTACAACGACGGAAACTGAAGGGCTTGAAAGCGACGTTGAAGACACCATCGCCCAACAGCCAATTCCCGTGCACAACACTTGAGGAAGCGACCAACTGTTCCTCGTTGATGGGACGATGGTGAGGAGGAAGTGGATCGAGAGCTGTCAGTCCCTGAACAAACATCCCACAACAACGTGACGCGCTGGCGCCAATAAGCAAGCCCCTATTACTAGAGCCATCCGAATTGACAGATCATAGATGGCTATAATAGGGGCTTGCTTATCTGGGGTCCCAACTGGACAAGAAAGAGTGAAACAAATTGAGGCTAGTCACGACAAGACCCACTACTAAAGTAGCGGGAATCTCTTTACGCAGCCTTATCCTGGTCGCATTCCGAACCGAGTATGGTAACCCGAGTAGAGGTTCTATGTGGATCGCATTTTCTCATAGGACTAAGGTGGAGTGTCCCGAATTTTCCGGAGTGTCGAACATGATCTGGACAGATGAAGAAGAATAAGATTATAACCAACTGTGGTATACAAGGTTAGGACGGATACTACATTGAAAGCAAACTAAAAGAGTAAAGCAAATCGATACGAGGAAACCGTTGGTCGGCAGTAATAGCCTCCACATATATAAGCCACATCCTGTCGACAATCGCGAATTTAAGTGGACATACTCATCGCAATCATCTTCAATCATCTTTCTCCTCCCAAACCTCCAAAGGCAACTGTATAGCTAGCCCGAGAGCCAGAACTGCTGCAAATATCATCATGGCATAAACACCATAGCCACCAAGAATGTTCTTTTGAACAGACCAGGAGAACAAGGAAGTAGACAATGCAGGGCCGATAGCACGTGCAATGGAAGCAGTGGTCTGTGAGAGGCCATTCGTCGCTCCCAGCGAACTTTTGTTAGGTGAGGATGCCGTGATAAAGATAAAAATGCAACCTTATATCAAGGGTATTAGTTTCAGGATCATAAGAATTCTCTAGAATGCAACTCACCATAAGCCATGTCGACTACGGTCAACAGCATGAGGAGGCATCCTGTCAGCAGCCAGACTGTAGGACACAACCCGTTTTGCTTAGCGATGAGACTGATTATACGGAACATCGCAAAGGTGGGGATGAAGATGAAGATGCCAAACACGAAAACATTTCGTTCGCCAAAATACTGTACTGTACGGGTAAAGAAGAGGGCTTGGAATAGTCCGCAGCCGGCTCCATATACACCCATGGTCGTGCCGATCGTAGGTGGAAGGAGGCCTAAGCCGCCGATCTCGATAGGCATTGCGAAGAATAGAGGCAATAATGCAATGACGCAGATACTGAGGAATGCCAACGAGACATAGTTGGAAACCGAGAGAAGCACAGGATATACGAGGAGATCGCGAAAAGGCAAGGGTTCATCGGGGTCCAGCTTGGTGGAATCATTTGAACCAAGTAGGGTCATCTCAGAAGCATCAGATGAGACACGTTTACGGGATCTCCTGCGCTTTGGAATAGTCTGTTTGATAGCCTTTAGTCAACTTCAAGAGCACCGAGGCCTGAATAAAGACTTACTTCTTTGAAAAGGTAAAGGGTAATAATAAATGCTACGAGGACCACGCTCGATGTTGCCACACAAGGGAGGAAATACGGATAATCCTTCCAAAACGGGGCCCCAAAAAGCTTCGGGAAGCGCTCCTGGGGACGAGACAAAGAGCCGCCCATCATTGGGCTTGGAAGAAGTAGAACATAAGCTCAAAATTGCGACATCAAAGGGAAAATCCATTCGTACCCAGAAGTAGCTCCGACAGCCCAAACAGCAGAAATAAGCGCAAATGCTTCTGCCCTATTCGTCGAGTCTGTCAAGTCCCCCATGACACTTTTCATGACCCCTAAGTGCAGATTTAATAGGTTGTAATTAAAATCAAGGTCCGACCCCGAACGGTCACTTACCTATGTTGCCATTCAAAAGCCCTGTCAAGCAACGGCTGATGGAAGACATTCAGAATAGCAGAAATTAACGAGTCACGGTCACGCATACCTGATCACTAGTCCCCAAAAGGTCGTTGATAACCCGAATGATAGCATAGACAGGATAGTGCCCAGCAAACCAACGAGGAGGACAGGTTTCCGTCCCATATGGTCAGAGATTCTGCTCCACTGAAGAACGGTCAATGCCTCGGTCGCAAAGAAAAGTGATTCCTTAGGAGGGGCACATCATTCATGGAACATATTGTTCAATCTCTCCACCTACTATCAGGCCTGCATAGTAGCCCACTTTTCTGTCGTCACCACTAGTGATATTAAGGTCGCGGATGAGCTGTAAAGAGGCGTCCTGGTCAGAAATGGTCTTTATTGATGTACCATCTACCAACCTCATTGATATACGGGTATATTGACTGGCTGGTCAGAGGTTCACATATTTGGAGCAGTAGGATAATCCCGATTTGAAGTTTTGGTAATGGGGTTGGCTTTCTTCCCTTCTTTGTCTTCCGGATTACAGGTTTTTCTTCATCTATGGATTTGGCGATAGGTTTAGCCATAGAAAGAGGCAAAGGGGAGGAAAGGAGAGGGTGTTCTGTGTCCCTAGCCTAGCGAGACATTCTTTATATTTCGGATCCTTCCCATTTAAGAAGGTCTCAAAAGAAGCAATCCGATTGGAGAGAGATCGAATAACTGAAAGCAATTTTGTCTTTTTATTGCATAAGCGCTCGATCTGTCAAAGAGCTCTGAATCCAAGAATTTTGCCTCAGCCAGTCAGGTAAAGTGAATGAGCTGAATGCTGGCTGAGGTTGAGCTTTTATTAGATTGTATTCATCGTATAACAGACAACTGCCGCCGTCGCTGTGGGCTATGATCTATCTCTTGATTCTCGCTTTCTAACCCGAGGAATAATCCTGATGCTGACTACTCCAGACCATGTTAGGCCGGGCCTCTAGATCCACCCTTGCTCACGCTAGCTAAAGGATATAGCCCGTGGAGAGCGAGGCTACCCCTGTGAAGTAAACTCCCCGAAGGCCCGAGCCCCCGAGGGATTGCAGCTGAAACTTTTGTCTGCTCGTAAACGCTACTGCCGCTACTAAACATTAAACCCCGAGCCCCCGAATGACTCGGGAGCTCGCCGAGTCCTCGAGGATCCCAATTCCCATGTGTCCTCAAATCGGACGACCTTCTCCCATCACGATTTCCAGCAAGGGGCCTTGCCACCACCACCCTAATTACACCACTTGTGCCTTGCGCCTCCACCACCGCGTCGCCTTGTCACATACCTCTGTTCTCTTCAAACGGCGCTCTTTGTTCGAATCACTCACAGCTGGATGCTCTGGAAGGACGACGGAAGGCAACGGAAGGCGAATCGGACGCTGTGGGTGCTGACGGGGAAGGCAGATTTGTCGTTGATAAGGACGCAGTAGGGAGCGTTGTTGAAGAGGGAAGTGATGAACCGGAAACCATTGTCAAGGATAGAGATGTAGACTCAACACCGTTCGTGTCTTTGCATTTCCGCTTGCCCATGCTTGCTTTATCAATGTCTAGCCCTTTCACCCATCGCTTTTCCTTTTCTCTGGTCACATCGATATACCTCCATCCCTTCTCCCTCTTCACTTCAGTTCCTCGGTCACCGTATCCACGACTTCGGCCCTGGTGAGAGGATCGGTGCTTTGACAGGCATGGGAGATGGTGTCCCGAGGCACTGGGAGTCTGGAGATCGAGGAAGACACCCGTCTACGACATCTGCGAAGCCGTTTGGCAGACGTTTTGGTATTGGAGAGCAACGAAAGAAGATACGGTGTCTTTCAAATCCTTCCTTGGATGGTATACCTGAGGGCCGTGTCTTGGTCCTCCTCCAGACCTGCCATGCTGAATGGCGTGAGCAGCAACCATTCCTGCTCATCTCACCTAATGCAAAAGTGTCAATGGTACAAGATGGGGTCTGTTGAAGTAAAATGGGTGCATATAAGACAGCTCAGGGATTACAGACCCACAAGATTATAATTCGACACAATGCTGTAGGGAAGGTGTAGGGTGAAGCCAACGAGGAGCAGGTGACGCTGAGGGAGCATGACCAGTCATCGAGCTGTCATCGACGAGCGAGTGATGAGGGCGAGTTGCGAGATGGTCAGGAGCAAGGCGACCAAAGGGCCCACTGCGGCACTGCTCAGAGGCCGACGACAAACAACCAACAATAACATGACCTGGGTGGCCAAAGAGTGAAGCCCTTATGTGGGACTGCGGTAGGTTTTATGGCGATCCCCTCTTCAGTGGGAGGTATTTCGTGACTACCACGATGAGAGGAAACCTACAATGGGAACCCAAGGATATAGATCCTTTCCAATTGGTTCGAGAACGTCTGCCAGCTCAAATCAGCCGCGTTGTGGGTTGACCAACTGCATGTCCTCAGGAGCAACATGGGAGCCTGTAGCCCCTGTTCAAATATAGTGAAAGACTACCATAATCGGGGTATACGACATCGTAAGTGATAGAGCATTTGATGCAAGACAGTGAGCGTACTTGCATAGCCTTCGGATACAAGATAGCCTAGAAAGATTAGAGACAATATCCTAATTCAGTAAGGAAGAAGCCAGCAAAATTGGTGTTAAGGGAGTGCGACTGGTCCTTGTAGCCTTCGTGGATATTGTCGAGGACAGCGAGCAAGTAATGAGGGCAAAACGGGAGATGGCTAGGAGCAAGAAGGCTTAGTGATGGAAGAGTCTGCCTTGAGAGATGCGACAAATAAGTGACAACAACGTGGGTCATCTCGTCGATCATGACCTATCAATTGCCACTATCCAAATTGTATCCAAAGGGATGACATGCCAAATGACAAAGATCAACGAGTAAAGAACAGAAAAAGACGACTAGCCACCGATTCCCCAATGCATCACGCAGTACAAAAGCGGGTCCACGGAATGTTGCGAGTACTTGGTGAGCTCAGACCAATGCATTGAGACTGAGTCTGTGCCTTTGCAGGGTTGCAATGTGCTGGCAATGAGATGCAGAAGCCTGGATGTACCCATACCATTGGCACTGAGGATGGCAATACATGGCCTTAGCTTCAAAGTCCGTGGGGCCAAGCATCTCGAGCGCTTCATAGGCAGCATCCAGAGCCAGCTTGTCCATGTCATTAGTACACAATAGTTCTTCCATGTCAATTTGATGTAGGATTTGGGCTTCACAGCCTTCTCCCATGCAGAAGCAATAATAAAATCCACAGCATTGATGTTGGATGGCTTAGCCTCACCACGAACTGTGTTGACATTTGGTGGGATTTCAATGTTGCATTTAGTGAAGGGTGCCATGTTTTAGAATTGACAGATATAAGGAGAATCTTGAAGGTATATGAAAGAGCAGATATAAAGTAGATACTAGATAAATACATTAGCAAATTTGACATCTAGGAAATAACCAATTGAATAGGGAAATATTATATGGAAATAAATTTTCTATAGATATGTATGTCCTTTGGTATGTAAAAATGGAAACAGGTACATGCACAAGGTTAATGCCTCAAAGCCAGACTACTCACTTTGGGGGCACTCTATATCATTTAAGTGATCCTCCTGTGATCCTTCCATCATATGACTATTCCAGAATTGCAGTGTGGAAAGGTGACCTAATTGGCCATAGGAATCTGCATCCATGGAAGGAACTTGCCGAAGATGCAGCATCATCCTAACAATGATGGCATTATGAAGAACATATTGAAATCTAATAGAATGGCATATTAATTTAAGAATTGACAGTATAATGTTGGCCACTTACACTGACAGTGCATAGGAAAATGCCCCAGGAACAACATTGTTGATGATTATGTTTGCTGTTGAAAGTGCTGGCAGAAGGAAGATTTTGGAAGATTTATGCAATGAGCATATTATATCCATAAGCATATAGCTGACAGCCCCTTTAGGGTTACCTGCTACAAGGACAAAGTACATTGTCCCATCAAGATAGAGAACCTGCCATAGAGGTGTATGTACTAGATTGAGGTACTTCTTGTATCCAAAATACAGTGTTAAAGCCATATTAGCTGCAATAGATAGGTTAGCATCAAATTTTCATTCCAAATCATTGGTTCATACTGGTCTCATTGAAGAGGATGATGGCATATGCCACAACCAAGGCCTTGTAGTCAAGATCAATGGCTAGACATTTGTCTTCATCAAAAGGAGTTGGAGTATCTATGTAATTAACAAGGGATGAGATGTCACATTTGCAGCAAAAAAGGAAATAGTTGAGACTCAGTAAAACATACACTTCATGGCTATGGGCATGTAAATCATAACAAATGTTGCAAATATTCCCACATGTGAGAGCTTCAACAAGTAAAAGTGCAGTAGAAGCAACAAGTTAACTTGTAGATCAGTTACAAACAATACAGTGCTTACTAGACATTGAGAGATGAGGTATATTTTGAGAGCATATGAACGTCCTCCTATAGCATACACTCGGATGAACATTGCAACTGGGATAATAGTGAGTTGAAACAACTTTGTCAAAAGTCAAGAGAGGAGCACACCTTGGATGAGACAGACATTGAAAACACCCCCGGCTTTACAATCAAGATTATTAGTTGCAGGTTTTTGCTTGAACATGTGACATTGGACATGATATTACTTACCAACAAGAATCCGAAGATATGGCACACACCCCTGAACATAAACACATTAAAAACAAAATTGTGCCTCTGCAATTTAGCCCACCTACATTTACAGGAATTACCATTATAAAGGCTTTGAGATAACTCAGGTTAGTTCAAAACTTCTCTGATAGCAGGATAAGTGGATAAAGGGACATACATGTCAATATAAGCACTGAGGGCCAGTACCGCAGAACATAGAACAAGATATCAAGTGTATTCCACTCTTTTGGCCACATGAATTCAACCTCCAGAAGGGAAAGTGTCATACATTAGTTGACAATTGATGAATCACTATAGATGGAGGCAAATATTGGTAGATTGAGAACATTTACTTACCTCGAGAGGAAGGAGCTCAAAGTATTCTACAATCTTCAACAACAACATCAGCACAACTTATTATAAAGGCTAGGAGTTCATCTTACCCAGAGTACCAAACATAAGGCTTTAGACCAGTTACAGATGACAGAAGGGCAGATTCAATCAGCCTGAGGACCCTTCAAGCTGATATTGATAATAACCCTGCCACGTACCATTGACCCACTAACCGATTAATGGGCAGCAATTCAGATTTAGCCTTGGCTGCAATAGCTGTCAACCACCCACATACATTGCAAGCCTCCTTTCCAATCAGAACGAGCGCCAAGACATCATGATGTTTTGTTTGAGGACTCATTGCTTGACTATATCCAATGGTAGTGATTGGGAGGCCGGGGGGATAGAACACAACGACATCATACTTCCTACATACATACCCTAGAAGATAGTATAATAATAGACAAGGCTGTGAAGCAACCAACATCGGGATCATAAGAGAAGTGATGGTGCGAAAGGAAGCGATGGTGTCGGCAATGGTGAAGTGCCTCCTTCATGTCGTGACCTATAGTCTATTATCCCCCACAGGCATTATCCAACCGAGATTCCGAAAGTCCGTGCTACGAAATGCCGATCTGTCAATCGTGTACATGGGAACATGGAATCCATTAAGCCCGAGTCCATCATCATCATCCCTGGTATGAGTCTACTCCGAGGTCCGCTCAGAAGTTGACTGGGGCAGGGCGGATCGACGAGTCGCCTACCCTTGCAACGTTCTCAAGCATTAGTTACAGTAATGAGAAGGCGTGCTTTGTCACAGAAGGGTCTAAATGATCAGAACATGAAACGAGTTGAGCGCTTTATAATTCAGCGATGGCAATGCAACACGGATCCTATGGTACCCGTGGTTTAATTAAACCTCGCTCCGACGTCGAGTCGGGAATCCCCCTAAGATCTTCTCTATTAATATATCTGCCTGAGCCATCGTGCAACGCAGGATCCGAATGAACGCACTTGAGCTGTAATTAGATCACATTCGTCGTGGAACGGGCATCGGTCGCCTTCGCTACGTGGGCTGTCCCTTGATTCTCGCATGGAGAAGGTGCCATGTATCCTGTTCATCTGAACATTGTTTTCTAGAGCTCGAAGAATCATCCCGATGTTGACTACTCCAGACCACATTAGGCCTAGCCTCTAGATCCACCGTTGCCCCCATTACCAGTAACAACCTTCTCCAGTACCGAATTGTAGAAAGCTCAGAACGGTGTTGTGTGGAACATGTTGAAGCCCAACAGTTCGCATCTCATCAGCCGACAGTCGTGATGAAAGTATTAGCAAGCGAGATGAAGCATGACACACATATTATGAGGGTGTTCAAAAGTTCGTTCGGAACAACGTTGTTGGTAGTGATGTTTCCAGCCGAAAACAGTACAGCCCATTCGAAAGAACAGATTTATCTACTCAGTGTAGAGAACCATAGCACAGGAGATTCGTTGAAAGTTGGCTGTGCCTGCTACGAAACTAAAATACATTGTCCCGTCAAGGTCGGGAACTCGTAGCCGAGGCGCATGCATCAATCAAATCGATGGACTTCTTTGTACCCGGAGATCAAGGCCATATCAGCTGCGATAGACAATTATCAATTTAGGGACTCAAATGGAGATCGAAAGTAACCTGTACTAGTCTCGTCAAAGAGTACGATGGCGTATATGACGACCCAGGCCATATAATTAGCGTCGGTGGCAGAGCATCCGAGATACATGCGGAAAGGAGTCGGAATGCCTACACCGCAGACGGCAGTCAGTTGGTCATCCCTTTGAATGCACTTCATGGACCTGGAGAATCTAATACACGTGTTCAGCATTCCCGCGTGTGACAGCTTGGGCTAATAACATAAGATCCAACGAGTTAAAGGAATCGGCTCCAGGGAACCGCACGTACGACATAATGAGCAGTACCGTAGATCTTGAGAGTATGCGAGCCCCCGCCTATAGCGCTTACCCGACTGAACATCGCAGCTTGGACGGTTGTAGGTTAACCACGGGGTCGAGTCCTCATACTGCACTGCCACGGAAACTGGACTCTCGTAGGCGACGTTGAGAATAACAGCGCACGTCGCTCGAGACAGTGAACGGCTATACCCCGTCGATGGGAAGACGAGGAAGTGGGAAGGGAGCAAGAAGGGTGGGGGGAACAGTCCCGAATCGAGCTACTGTGAAACTCTGAACAAAACCAGCCCGGCGATGTGCTGTTTGCGCTCCGAGACGGCTTGTTCGGACATCGCGTTGACAATAACGAGCGCAAACATATATTTTATCCGTCTCAGCGACTTTGAAAATGACTTCCAGTCATTCGTGTTGAAGGGCTAAGCCCCAGACGGCCCAGATTACATCGGACGACCCCAACGAACCTTCTCCCATCACGCTTTCTAGTAACGGGCCTTGCCACCGCCAACCTAATTACCCCAACTCCCGCCCTGCCCTTTCGCCACAATGTCGCCTTGTCACATATCTCTACAGACATCCGTTCTCTTGCTACGGCGCTCTTTGTTTGAATCTCTCGGAGCACGATGTTCTGGTAGGACGAGTCGGATGCTGTGGACGCTAACGCTGCTTTAATCGTAATCAGTTTCGGTGTCATCGACGAGGAAGGCGGAGTTTTTGATGAAAGGGAGCGTTGTTGAAGAGGGAAGTGATAAACCGAAACCGTTGTCGAGGATATCGACGTAGATTCATCCGTTCTCCGCTTGCTCGTGATCGCGTCTAACCCCTCCCAACCCTTCGCTTTTCGTTCCCCTTGGTCACACCAATACGCCTCAATCCATTCTCCCTCTTCACTTGAGCTCCGAGGCCACCGCAACCGCAACTTCAGCCCCGGCGAAGAGATCGGTGCTTTGACAGGCCGTAGCCACGTTTCGTCATCGTTATATCTCTTGGAAACCAGCTTCATTGAGCGCCGCGACGGTGTGCAGGACTCGTTCGAGACACGGGCGGAAGCCGCATATGCATGTGGGGGTGGTCTTTTCGGAAGGATTTTTCCGCATAGGGGATGGCGTCCCAAGGCACTGGGAGGCTGGAGATCAAGGAAGACACTCGCCTACGACATCCGTAAAGCTGTTTTGCAGACGTTTCGATATCGGAGAGCGACGAAAGAAGTGACTCTGCTTTTCAAATCCTTCTTCGGATTGCATATATCAGTACCGCGTCCATAGTAGATAAAACGAGCAACTCACTAGCTTTAGCAGCATGCATTCCATGAAGCTAAATAAACCCGTCCCGCAGGCCCAACAGTCCTCACTAAACTGTACGAGAAACTTGCACTTGACAGCCCTACTTCCTTTCTTGATCCCTGACCCCTCCATGATAAATACCGTGACGATATCCGCTAGACACAAGTCTGCGTCCTATTCGGAAGCGCTAGCGGACATGGTCTGGATGTAGGACGTAGAGGAAGCCTTTTCACGATTGCGAGAGGACTTCTGAGCCGTAGGGTTTGTCAAGGAGCGAGTCGTGTATGTAGAAGTACCCATTTTTTCTCAATAGAGCTACATCAAAGCTAAGTATATCCCTCTCCTTGTAACGGCTCAATTAGTGGCCTTCAGAACAATATTCGTTCGAAGACTCACCCGCTACTGACCAGCCTAGATTGCTGGTTCTCCCGCCCCATCGCTTTATGTGTTGTCAGGATCTGGCCCAATCGATGATCCCACACAGACTCGCATAGTACTCTTCACTTGGCGTCGTGGTTGGTCGAGAGGACCTGTTGGAAGTGGTCCGTGGCAGGTCTCGGATTGAGCCGTAGAAGTTGAAGGTCAGATTCAGACTGCGAAGGGGCCCCATCACGCGCATCAAAAGCGACTATGCCGTCAACGGCTTGTGCCTCGACTTGTGGGCAAGTGTTATCCTAGACCCTATGCGCTAATAATCTGCAAAACTCAATTCCGAGGATCTATCATACAGGACATTTGGACACTGAATGGGAGGAGACTAAATTGGGAGTGTTTTTGCTTGTAGGGCAGTGAGCTATATCTGGTAAAAGTTTATTAAAGGATCAAATGGCATGGTTTGTTTAACTATGTACACCTCACTTTGACTTCTAGTTGGGAATCCCTGCCTCAGACTTTCCCTGGCTTTGCATATACCTTTGGTTTTACTTGGTGCAGAATTGTGTTTAACCTATGTTCCTTAGAGATACACACTGGAATCACTGTTTATAAAGACAGTCTGATGCTACACATGCATAATTGATGTCACTGCTTGAAACATTGCCAAATGCTCCTTGCATTTGGCATTTTCAATGACAGGATGGCCATAGAAGGTGAGCAAATGATTCAACAGAGTGACAGGGGACTGATTGCTGTGCCTTGCAGTGGGAAAAGAGAAAGACAGAACTACAGGTAGATGGTCATTTCTCCAGCAAAAATTTGAGGGGAATACTAGTGGGAAGGTAGTGGGACAGGATCAAGAAGGGAGGGAAGGCACAGTCCTGAATTGCACCGCTGTAAACATCCTACAACAACACAATGTGCTGGCCCAGATAAGCAAGCCCCTATTAGAGCCATTTGTCAGTATTCTGCTCTGACTTACCATGTCAAAAGACTCAAGGGACCTCAGAGAATTTAGCATTCAGTAGCTATCTAACTGAGTGTAGAAATAATTTATTAAATTACATTCTTTCCATATGCACTTATATCCTTTGGTACACAATGGAAACAGATACAGGCATGAGGCTAATGGCCCAAAGCTAGACTAGTATTCAGTCTAAGAGCTTTGCATATTATTTCAATAATCCTCCTGTGACCTTTCCATTGCATATTTATTCTGGAATTTCAGTGTGGAGAGTTGCCTGTGTGAATCTTCACCCATGGTAGAAGCAGAACCAACTTGTCAAAGATGGAGGGTCATCCGAATGATGACAGCACTATGGAGAATATATTGAAACCTGACCATGTGATGCATTAATCCATCAATGTTATACTTGAAAGCATAATATTGGCAACATACAATGTCAGTGAATAGGAAAATGTCCCAGGAACAATGCTGCTGATGATTATGTTTGCTGTTGAAAGTGCTGGAACAAGATGCAATGAGCATATGAAATCTGTAAACTTATAACCAACAAACTCTTTATGCTTACCTGCTACAAGGACAAAGTACATTGTCCCATCAAGATAGAGGACCTGTATTAGAGGTGTATGCACCATGTTGAGATACTTCTGGTATCCAAAATACAGTGTCAATGCCATATTAGCTACAATAATTAGGTTAGCATTAGTATGCTATCCCAGATAGTATATACCAAGGGACTCATATGTCATAAAATCATAACGATA